>VWYK01097642.1:62046-77594 GCA_013399775.1 Semnornis frantzii
CTTAAATGATTCCAGGGGTAGCTGTCCACAGCTTTTCTGGGCAACCCTGATTTTCACTTAAGATTCCTTATTCACAGAGGAAAAACTCTTAGATTGGATCTGTGTCTCCCGATATTTTCATGGTCCTCCAGAAATAAAATAGACCAAAACAACCCATAAACAAAACCAACACAAAAAACAGCTGAGGTTTTTTGACTAGAAGTGAAAAAATCATCCTGGCTGTCTTGTTTTTCACTGCTTTGAGTCTAATCATCATTGAATCTTGTGAGAGTCAGATTTGGAGTCCTGGGTCTGGTCCTGGGCTCCCCAGTTCAGGAGAGACAGAGAACTGCTGGAGAGAGTCCAAGGGAGGCTGCAAAGCTGCTGAGGGGCCTGGAGCAGCTCTGGAAGGAGCAAAGGCTGAGAGCCCTGGGGATGAGAGCCTGCAGAAGAGCAGCCCCAGAGGGCAGCTGAGCAATGCTCAGCAAGAGCTAAAGGGGCAGTGGGGGACAAGAGGCTGGGGCCAGACTCTTGTCAGTGGCGCCAAGGGGCAATGGGCACAAAGTGGCACCCAGGAGGTTCTGTCTGAGCAGGAGGAGAAAGTTGTTTGTTGTGAGGGTGCTGGAGGCCTGGAGCAGGCTGCCCAGAGAGCCTGTGGAGTGTCCTTGTGTGGAGAGCTTCCAAGGCCAGCTGGGCACTGTGCTGCTGGGCATGCTGCTGTGGGTGCCCCTTTGGGAGCAAGCAGGGGGGTTGGAGTGGATGATCTTCAGAGGTTCCTTCCAACCCCGCTGTGTGGGGGTCTATGACATTTTTCAGTTGTACTGCAAGTCTGTGCTCTTCCCCATTCCTGGTGTCCTGCTCCCTTGCAGCCTCAGGCTGTCACATCTATTTTTTTATCATTCCTTTGATACATCTTTCTCCTTCCCCTCTTGCTGGAGCTTTGCAAGCCTTTGGGCAAACACATATTATTTGTGGTTCTTCTGAGATCCTGCTTCCTCATGAACTCTGTGTCTCCAAGGTTACCCCTCTGGTCAAGGGGGGAGAGGTGGAAGCTACTCTATGGCCTCCTCACCTTGCTGTGGCCCCTGTGCACAGGGCAGTGAAGGATGGTGCTTGATGCCCTCCAGCAGCAGGCTGAGAACAAACCCCTCAGGAGCCCTTTGAGGAGAAATCTTGGGGTCTGCTTTGTAGTTTTATAGTTGAAGGGAGAATTAATTCCCAGGAAAAAAACAACCAACCACCAACCCTTTACTCTTTGCAATGACAGCAATTGGGATGCTTATACCATTGGAGGAGTGGGGAGACTTCACCTTGGTGCCTCGAGGGGCTGCCAACTCATCCATGAGCTGCCATCTCGTGCTGGTGGCCTTGACAGGGCTGTGGGGCTGAGAGGTGAGCTGCCATCTCCTGCTGGTGGCCTTGGCAGGGCTGAGGGGCTGGGAGGAGGTCCCTCTCTTGCCCTGGCTGCATCCCCACTGCCGCCTCCGCGCTGTAAGCCACCAGGTGCCGAGATGCACTCCAGCGATTGTCCTGCCTTACACAGAAGAGGAGCAAAGCCACCGGGGACCTCCCGGCATGTTACAAACCAGCTCCCTGCTCCTCTTTCCGACTGACTGGGTCCTCGCAGAGGAGGCAGCCTCGGGGGCCTGCCGAGTTTCCACATCCCTGACAAAGCTGTGAAGGACAGGAAAGGACAAGGGGCGCCGGGTGCCGACTGTTCTGCGCCAGCGCCCTCCTTACTGCAATTACAGTCCTGTTAGGAGCCTCCACCTTATTTAAAGAGACATTGTCACCTGCCTCGCAGCTCCTGCAGCTAATGTCCTGCATGGCCACTCAAAGGGCTGCTTAATGGCAAAATCTTGGCAATAAAGAGCACTGATGAAGCAGAGATACTGCTTTTATAGGGGCTTGTAGCTACTGAAGGTAAGGTGCTGAGGGGACCTGGAGCAGCTCTTATCATGAAATCACAGAATTGGTTGGGTTGGAAAAGACCTTTAAGGTCATTCAGTTCAGCCTTCAACTTAGGAGAAATGCACTCAACGCAAGATGGTTCTGCTGGATGCATTCTGGGCTGCATCAGGAAGAGTGTGGCCAACAGGTCAAGGTAGGGTTCTCCACCCTTTCTGCTCTGCTCTGCCCTGGTGAGGCCACATCTGGAATACTGTGTCCAAATATTGCATCCAGTTCTGGGCTCCCCAGTGCAGGAACAACAGGGCCTTGCTGGAAAGGGTAAAGAAACAGGCTATGAAGATGATTAGGGGCCTGGAACATCTCTGTTGTGGGGAAAGACTGAGAGAATTGGGGCTGCTAAGTGTGGAAAAGAGCAGCCTGAGAGGAGATCTAATCAGTGCTGGTCAATACTTCAAGGGTGGGTATCAGAGGGATGGCACCAAGCTTTTGTCAGTGGTGCTCAGTGACAGGATAAGAGGTAGCAGGCACAAACTTGAATATAGGAAGTTCCATCAAACATGAGAAGGAACTTTAGTTGAAGGGTGATGGAGCACTGGAGCAGGCCGCCCAGAGAGATTGTGGAATCTCCATATCCGGAGTCATTTCAAACCCACCTGGGTGCATTCCTGTGTAACCTGCTCTGGGTGACCCTGCCTTGGTGTGTGGGTTGGACAGGAAGATCTTCAGAGGCTTCCAAGCCCTACTGTGCTGTGATTCTGTGAATTAAAGCTCCCACGTGTACTTTGATGAGTTCATCACTGCAGGCCCTTCTGCCAGAAGTGTTGTCTGTTTACCATGAGAGGAGGGAGACAAGAGGAGAGGAGTGAGCTGGCCAAGATTGTCCAGGGAGTATGTTGCAGGACACAGTTCTGGGTTTGTGGCTGGTAAAGGAGACTGAAAATATCTGCCTGTATAGCATAAAGCACTGTTTGATGGTTGGTAATGGGAGCAAATACTGCCCAAAGGCATTGCAGTGTGCTACGATGCAATCCCTTCTCTAGCAAGTGCTCAAGCACATCCAGTGTCAGATCCAAGAGCTGAGGCTGGATGGATCCTTCTTTGTCCTGTGCCTTGCATGAAACGCTGCCTCAGGACTGGGAAAAGGGCTTGACTGAGAAACAACAGGCTCACTGTCCCTCTCTACCAGCAGGGTGGAACACTGGAACAGGTTGCCTAGAGAGCTGGTTGAAGTCCCATTCCTGGAGATACTCAAGGTGAGGCTCAACAGGGCTCTGGGCAAGCCGACGTAGCGGAGGATGTTCCTGTGACTGCAAAGGTGATTGAACTGCCAGATCTTTGGATGTCCCTTCCAACCCAGACCATTCTGTGATTCAAAGGCTGCTGATTGTCAGGAACCTCTTAGGAGTATTTCTACTACTTCTAAATACTACTTAGAAATATTTAGATACTTCTCTGATGGGTGTCTGTCTGTTGGCCATCACCAATGTCATTATGCAATTGGTTGGACTTAGTGTTTTAAACTTGCCTGGGCCTTCTCCTCAGTGGCTTTGCTCAGCTCAGGTTCTTGCATTTAGCCTCTGTCCTCAGGCTCCATCTCTGTGTTTCTTGGCAGGGGACCTGCTCCTCCAGGATCTCTGCCATGGTGCTGAAGGTCTTCTTCCCATTGTGCTGCTCTTCAGCAGAAAGTGGCATCTTGGTTGGCCACTGGATCTCCCAGCAGAGCTCTGCTGTTGTCCTGGCTGTGCTCCACTTCCCTTTCATTCCTGTCCAGGTGAGGAAGTACCTCAGCGAAGTCCAGCAGGTGACTCAGGTCAGTGTTTCTGTGCTTGGCTCGTGGACCAACAGCAAGCAGGAGAAGGAAGAGCGCCTCAGTCAGTTCTTAGAAGACCTCGGGACATTATTCTCCCATGAGTTGTGGATTCAGATAAGCAAAGAGGGAGACAGCAAATTCTGGAGGTGTTCTGCCCTTCAGAAACACCACAGCAAGCCTAAGCAGGAAGAAATCATCCTGGTGTACTATGAGCAGCGCAAGGTGATGCTTTGCCACCTGCATCCCCCTCTGCACACAGCTGCCTCTGCTGACCATGGGGCAGCAGATGCCACAAAGCTTGCTGCCATCTTTGAGACAGTTGCAAAGAGCAAGATGCTGTTCATGACAGACAGATATGACGAGGGGCCCATCAAACTGACCCACTGGCAGTCAGATGGTGTTGAAGCCAGCATCATTGTGGAGCTGCTGAAGCAGGCCTCTGTGCCTGCCTGCATCCTGCTGACATTCCTGCTCTCCTTTGTCTCCTGGATCTGCAGGAGCAGGTAGGTGGTGCAACATCAACCAACTTGTGTTTACTGTGCAAATCTAACTCATTGCAGGCTTCCTGCTTAGCCCCAGTGAGAAATGCACTCAATGCAAAATGGTTCTGCTAGATGCATCCTGGGGTGCATCAAGAAGAGTGTGGCCAGCAGGTCGAGGGAGGTTCTCCACCCTCACTGCTCTGCCCTGGTGAGGCCATGTCTGGAATACTGTGTTGCAACTGTATCCAGTTCCGGGCTCCCCAGCCCAGGAAACACAGGGACTTGTTGGAGAGGGTAGAGAGAAGGACTATGAAGATGCTGAGGGGAGTGGAACCCTCTGCTCTGCTCTGCTGAGACCTCATGTGGAGCATTGTGCCCATCTCTGGAACTCTCAACAGAGGAGACACGTGGACCTGCTGGAGTGAGTCTAGAGGAGGCCATGAAGATGATCTGAGGACTGGAGCAGGGGGACAGGCTGTGAGAGTTGGGGCTCTTCAGCCTGGAGAAGAGATGGCTCCATGGAGACCTCAGAGCTGCATTTCAGTATCTGCAGGGGACCTCCAGGCAGACTGAGGAGGGACTGTTCAGCAGGGCCTGTGGGGATAGGACAATGGACAGTGGTTTGGAGCTGGAGCTGGGCAGAGTTAGGCTGGACATCAGGAGAAAGTTCTGTGCAGTGAGGGTGGTGAGACACTGGGATGAGTTGCACAGAACTGTGATTGAGGCCCCATCTGCGGAGACATTCAGGGTAAAACTCATTGGGGTTCTGAGCAAGGTGATCTGGTTACAGAATCACAGAATGGCAGGGGTTGGAAGGATCACCTAGAGCAGATCACACAGGAACACATCCAGGTGAGTTTGGAAAGTCTCCAGAGAGGGAGACTCCACAACCCCCTGGGCAGCCTGCTCCAGGACTCTGCCACCCTCACAGTGGGAAAAAAAAAATTCCTCATGTTTCCATGGAACATTGTATGCTTCAGTTTCTACCATTGCCCCTTGTCTTGCTGGGTTGTTTGTGGCCTCATGCAATAATGGACTGTTTTGTGTTGGAACCCAACCAACTTCCCAGCACTAAGCAGATACATCTGCAACTAGAACAGGTTGCTCAGAACCCCAGAAAACCTGACCTGCAGTGGTGCCAGCCATGGGGCGGCTCCCGCCTCCCTGGGCAGCCTGGGCCAGGCTCTCCCTACCCTCACTGTCAAACATTTCTCTCTTCTCTCCACTCTCAATCTCCCTCTTGCAGTTCAAACCATCCCCTCTTGGCCTGCCACCACAGGGCCTGATGAAGAGTCCCCTCATAGCTTTCTGATTGTGCCTNCCCCTCATTGCTCTCTGATTGTGCCTTTGAAGCACTGCAAGGCCACCAGGAGGTCTCCCTGGAGCCTTCTCCTCTTCAGGCTGAACACCCCCAACTCTCCCAGCCTGGCCTCACAGCAGAGCTTCCACCTTGCCAGCACTGCTGTGGCCTCCTCTGGTCCTGCTGCAACAGGTCCCTGTCTGCGCTGTGCTGAGCACTCCAGAGCTAGCCCCAGCGCTGCGGGGGGGGTGGGTCTCAGCATCATTAGGCACCTCAGAGGGTCGGAATCTCCTCCTTGCCCCTGCCCCCCACGCTGCTGGGGATCAGCACAGGACAGGCTGGGGCTGGGTTTGGTGCTCAGGGACAGTCAGCTTTGACAGGCTGAAAGAGCCCAGTCAGTGGTGTCCTGTGTGAGCTGTGTGTGAGCGCTGGGGCCGCAGCGCCGCAGCGTTAGGGACCGCAGGCAGCGACCGCGGAGCTGCGCCCGAGCTCAGCCTGGCGCTTGGCTCCCGAACGTCTCGGCTCAGGGCACTTCTGCAGCGCCACCCCGTGGTAAGCGGTGGCCACTGCAGAGCTCTCCCCGCAGGGACTCGGCTGCAGGGTTTCCATTGCTCTGAAAGTCCCTGGAGCTCCGCTTGCAACGTCAGGATGGTTTAATTGAGAGGTCACATTAAAAATGGTCTTTTTGTAAGAGCCGTGCCCCCTGAGGATGATGAAGGGACTTGAACATTTCTCATGAAGAAAGACTGAGAGACCTGGGACTGTTTAGGCTGGAGAAGAGAGAAGGCTGAAAGGGGATCTAATTAACATCTCTAAATATCTGAGGGATGGTGGGTGAGAAGAAGGGGCCAGGCTCATTTTGGTGGTGCCCAGTAATAGGGCAAGGAACACCAGGTATGAGCTGGAACTCAGGAGGTTCCATCTCCACCGAAGGAGAAACTTGTTTGGTGTTAGGGTGCTGGAGCCCTGGAGCAGGCTCCCCAGAAAGGTTGTGGAGTCTCCTTCTCTGAAGGCTTTCAAGCCCCATCTAGATGTGTTCCTGTGTGACCTGGCCTGGGTGACCCTGCTTTGGCAGAAAGGTTGCACAATCTCTTGAGGTCCTTTCCAGCCTCACCATTCTAAGAGTGCACATCAGGGAAACACCATTCCTGCAGCTGGTAGCAAGGAGTAAAAGCTGAGGGTCCTGGTGCCTACAGCTTTCATAGTTGCATGTGATCCAGATATGGAAAGGTTCCTTCTCCTTTGATGCCTGAAAAACCCACTATCACTTTTGGACAAAAACTGATTTGGAAAGTGCAGATTTAGTCCTGCAGGCTGTGTTTGTTTGTTACTAAAAGTCTTAGTTTTGGGAATCCTCCAAAGGCCTCTCACTGCTCAGATAATGCAGTGACACAAAGTCCCAGGGCTTGTGTTGATTGGGGTTTTTCTTCAGTTGGCTTTCCAGTGCAGTTCTGAACCCCATTCTCCGTGCTGTGTGGGAGTGTTTATGGCAGGGCATTGTCACTGTGAGGGGCAGGAGACCATCAAAGACCTGGGTATGGCTTTCTTCTGGGGTGCTCTTAGAGATGAGAAGTACTCCAGCACATCTTGCTGCCCTTGCACTGAGCTTTTGTTGATGTTGGTGTTTAGATAAGTGTATCTTGATGTTTGTTTTCCAAAGAAAGTATTGGTTGGCAGCAGCTGGAGATGAGCCAGGGTGTGCCCAGATGGCCAAGAAGGGCACCAGCAGCCTGGCCTGGATCAGCAGTGGTGTGGCCAACAGGAGCAGGGCAGGGATTGTCCTCCTGTACTCAGCACTGGTGAGGCCACAGATGGAGTACTGGGGTCAGTTTTGGTCTCCTCATTCCCAGAAGGACATTGAGGAGCTGGAGCGGGTCCAGAGAAGGACAACGGAGCTGGGGAGAGGTCTGGAGAAGAAGGCTGGGGAGGAGCAGCTTAGGGAGCTGGGGGTATTGAGCCTGGAGAAGAGGAGGCTGAGAGCAGAGCTCATTGCTCTCTGCAGCTCCCTGAGGGGAGGCTGCAGCCAGGCAGGGGTTGGGCTCTGCTCCCAAGACCCACCTGGATGTGTTCCTGTGTAAGCTGCCCTGGGTGACCCTGCTCTGGCAGGGAGGGTGAATTGGATGACCTTGGAGGTCCTTTCCAAGCCCTCCCATCCTGTGCTTCCATTGCTGAGTGAGGATGGGGAGATCATCAGCCCAGTAAATGTTGAGGACAGGGCTCCAGAACCCAACTGTTCTCCTCAGTTCTGCTTGAGCTGAGGTGTTCTGGCAGCTGCTGCTTTGACCAGGAGTTTGTCACCTTCAGCCATCTGCCCAGAAGGACACAGGTGGAGTCTGTCTCCCCCCCTCCTTTGCACTTCAAGTGCAATTCTCTGCTCGAGTGCAAGGTTGCCACAGCAGAACTTTGTAACCACTGGGCTGGGCTGTAATTGGAAGAGAAAACTCAGCTGCACTTGTGCCTGGGTGAATCTGTGAGGCCAGGGCTGTGCCATGGGGGCTGTACCATGGGGACCCAGCCTGGCCACCCTTCTCTGTGTGCCAGATCTTCGCTCTGCCACTTTGGATCTCACCTGCTGCCAAGTCAGCTGAAGCACAGGATGTGCATTTGTCTCCAAGGTGGGTGGCTGTAACCAAGAGCTGAGTAACTGTCTGGGAGGCCTCCAGTGAAGGATGATTCACAGAGCACTGCCTGGGCTTCATATTCAGCCTGTCTGCTCTGGCAGTGGAGAGGGGGACATGCCAGCACTTTGGATTTAACCTGATGAACTGGCATCAGGGGTGGTTGAGGGGGCTCAAGGGGGTAGGGGAAGGATTGGCACAGCAAGCACACAGAGAAGGGCTTGGAGGAAGCTCTCCTAAGAGGGCTGGAGAACTTCCCCTATGGGGACAGGCTGGGAGAGTTGAGGCTGTTGAGCCTGGAGAAGAGAAGGTTCCAGAGAGACCTCAGAGCAGCCTTCTAGTACCTGGAGGGGCTGCAGGAGAGCTGGGAAGGGACTTAAGGGCTGGGAATGCCAGGATGAAGGACAATGACTTTGAGCTGGGAGAGGGGAGACTGAGATGGAGAGGAGGAAGAAATTGTTTGCAGTGAGGGTGAGGAGAGACTGGCACAGGTTGCCCAGGGAGGTTGTGGATCATAAAATCACATTCTGTGATTCTGTGATCCACAACTTCACTGGAGGTGTTAGAGGCCAGGCTGGATGAGGCCTTGAAGAGCCTGGGATGGTGGGAGGTGTCCCTGCCCATGGTGGAGGGTTGGAACTGGATGATCTTGAAGGTCCCTTCCAACCCAACCCATTCCATGATCCTGTGAGGTTATGCCCCAGCAGGGTTTGTTCCCCACCACAGCAGCAGTGCTGCTTTGTGTTGCTGTGCATTCTTTGAGCAGCTTCGTCCCTCGGTGTCACTTGAGACCACCCCAGTCACTGCTGTGCCTTTCTTTGGAGCTTGGGTGGTGATGAGAGTAACTCCCCAAAATAATTGAGCATCATTTAGTGCTTCTGAGTCACAAAGATTGAACTGTGTGGATGTTTCCTCCCCTGCAAGCTTAATGTGACTTTTGAGAGCTAATTGAGTGTTGAGTGTCACGTTCCCCAGGGCACCCTTGGCAAGGCGGGGGTTGGGGGGAAAGATAGAGATGGAGACCTCGAAAAAGGAGTTTGGAAGTAATAAAGGAAGGAATCATAGAGCTGTTTGGGTTTGAAAAGGCCTCCAAGCTCTTCCAGTCCAACATCAACCCAGCACCACCGTGGCCACCAAACCCTGGCCCCAAGTGCCATGGCCACACCTTTCCTGAGCACCTCCAGGCATGGAGACTCCACCACCTCCCTGAGCAGCCTATGCCAATCCCTGACCACTCTTGCAGCAAAGAATTTTTTCCTTCTCCAACCTAACCCTCTTCTGGCACAATTTCAGGCCATTGCCTCTCCTATCACCTGAGACTAAGGATCAGATCCCAACCCAACCTGGCTGCAGCCTCCTCTCAGGGAGCTGTAGAGAGCAATGAGGTCTTCCCTCAGCCTTCTTTTATGAAAGAGGGAGAAGAGGGCCAGGAACTACAGGATGAAGATGGTTCTCACAGGCTCCCAGCAGAATTCAAGTGTCTAACTGGTGATACTGGGATCTGTGAGCAGTTGGAACATGCTGTGTTGCTGAGCACACAGGTCTCCTGGAGACTCAACAGAGGATGCAATCTCAAAGCTCAGGCTGCAGTCAGGACTAGCTGGAATCAGAACTAACTGGATTCAGGGTTGCCTTCTACCTTCCTTGGAAAATAGAGGCTGCTGGTTGTGTGCAGTGCCAGTGGGAGGTTGGATTGCTTGCCTTGGGTGGCTTGGTCTGAAAGGCTGCCTTAGATCTGCTCATCTCTGAGGGAGTGGTTAGCATCTAATGATCTGTGATGGCCCCACCTTGGCACCATCTCTGCTTGCACAACCTTGACTGTACACAGAATGCTTTGTGTGCAGGTTGCCTTCTACATGGCAGGAGAAGGGTACACAGCCATGGTGCTTCCTCATGGAGGATTTGGGGGTGCTGGAAGTGCAAAGATGGACTGGAACTGGCACCAGACACTGCCAGCCCAACACCAGCCTGTCCTGGGCTGATCCCCAGCAGTGTGGGGGGCAGGGGCAAGGAGGGGGTTCTGCCTTTGTGCTGTGCCTGCTGAGACCCCTCCTGCAGTGCTGGGGCAGCTCTGGAGTGCTCAGCACAGCGCAGACAGGGACCTGTTGCAGCAGGACCAGAGGAGGCCATGGCAGTGCTGACAGGGTGGAAGCTCTGCTGTGAGGCCAGGCTGGGAGAGTTGGGGGTGTTCAGCCTGAAGAGGAGAAGGCTCCAGGGAGACCTCCTGGTGGCCTTGCAGTGCTTCAAAGGCACAATCAGAAAGCTATGAGGGGACTCTTCATCAGGCCCTGTGGTGGCAGGCCAAGAGGGGATGGTTTGAACTGCAAGAGGGAGATTGAGAGTGGAGAGAAGAGAGAAATGTTTGACAGTGAGGGTAGAGAGAGCCTGGCCCAGGCTACCCAGAGAGACGGCTGGCACCACTGCAGGTCAGGTTGTGTGGGGCTGTGAGCAACCTGCTGTAGTTGCTGATGGCAGGGGTTGGACTGGATGAGCTTGAAGGGTCCCTTCTGACCCAAAGCCTTCTCTGATTCTGTGCTTTCTGCAGGGTACTGAAGCTTTGGCCATTGTGTTTCTTATGGAGCAAGCTCTCCACTTGTGAGCAGCTGGGACATCGCCTGCAGCACCTCCAGCTCATCAGCAGCAACAAGAAGGCTCCAAACCAGACTCAGCTAATGAGGTATGAAGTGCACATAAAGTCACAGCTCTGCTCCAGCCCTTGGTTAAGCAACCAAAACTGTGGCCATGAGAAAGGGCTGAGGGAGTTTGGTATTTTCAGTCTGGAGAAGAGCAGTCTGAGGGGGCTCTCATCAGTGCTGATCAATAGTTCAAGGGTGGGAGTCAGGAGGATGCGACCAGGCTTTGTTCAGTGGTGCCCAGTGGCAGGACAAGAGGCAATGAGCACAAACTTGGATATAGGAAGTTCCATTTGAACATGAACTTCTTTATTTGAAGGTTGATGGAGGCTTGGAGCAGGCTGCCCAGAAGGGCTGTGGAGCCTCCATCTCTGGAGACTTTCAAAATTCTCCTGGGCATGTTCCTGAGTGACCTGAATCATAGAACCTCCAGGACTGGAAGGGACCTCCAAAGCTCATCCAGTCCAACCCCCCTGCCAGAGCAGGATCACCTATAGCAGGTCACACAGGAAAACATCCAAGTGGGTTTGGAATACCTCCAGAGAGGGAGACTCCACAGCTCCTCTGGGCAGCCTGTTCCGGTGCTCTGTTACCCTCACAGGGAAAAAATTCCTTCTCACATTTAAATGAAACTCAGCTTCCACCCATTGCCTCTTGTCCTGTCATCACCCAGCAGAGCCTGGCTCCATCCTCCTGACACCCTACACATCTTTGTAAACATTGATGAGGTTGCCTCTCAGTCTCCTCCTGTCCAAGCCCCAAGCCCCAGCTCCCTCAGGCTCTCCTTATAACAGAGATTTTCCATTCCCTTAACCATCTTTGTGGCTCTGTGCTGGACTCACTATGCAGTTCTATGTCCCTCTTAAACTAGGGGGCCCAGAACTGGACACAGTACTCCAGATGCAGCCTCACCAGAACAGAGCAGAGGGATGGGAGAACCTCTCTGGATCTACTCACCACAGCCCTTCTCTAGGTGAAGCTGTCTTGGCAGCTCCAGAGGTCCCTTCCACCCCTTACCATTCTGTGATCCTGTGTCTGCACACCACCACAGGGTCCTGCACTGTACCATGCCCTCTTATCTTCCTTGCTTTGTTCCTTGCTTGTTTGCAGATCTTTGCACTCTGATCATATTCTTTCAGTTCCAGGATGGATTGGGTTGGAAGGGACCTTAAAAACCATCCAGCTCCAACCCCCTGCCAAGGGCAGGGACACCTCCTACCAGCCCAGGTTGCTCAAGGCCTCATCCAGCCTGGACCTGAACACCTCAAGAGAGGCTGTGGGTCACAGAATCACATTCTGTCACTCTGTGATCCACAACCTACCTGGGCAACCTGTTCTAGTCTCTCCCCATTTTAATGCCTTTTTCCATAGCCTGGGAGAGGTGACAGGAATATCAGATGGGAGTTGGAACTGGATGACCTTTAAGGTCCCTTCCAACCCAACTCATTCTGTGGTGCACCCATGACTGCCTTGCTCTGCTCTCCCTGTTCCCTCAAGCTCATTGCTTTCATGTCTGCTGCTGTTAATCAGAAACTGCCATCACTGCTCAGTGACACTTTCACAGACACAGAATCCCAACAGGATGAGCTTGGAAGGGACCTCCGGAGACCATCCAGTCCAATCCCCCTGCCAGAGCAGGGGCACTCAGGGCACATTACACAGGAACACATCCAGGTGGGTTTGGAAATCTCCAGAAAAGGAGACTCCACAACCTCTCTGGGCAGCCTGCTCCAAGCCTCCAGCACCCTCACACTAAACAACTTTCTCCTATTGAGGTGTAGCCTCTTGGGTTCCAGCTTGTGTCCATAGCCACCAGTCCTATCAGAGGGCACCACTGAAAAGAGAAGGGGACAAAGGCAGGCTCAAGGGGGTTCTAGAGGTGTTGCTTTGGTTGCTGTTTGAGTGAAGTGTGCAAGAACTTGGGGGAAGGTCTCCTGAGAAAATAAAAATATACCTGGAGAGACTCAGCAGCCTTTTCCTCCCACTGCCATACAAGGCAGTGCCACCTGCAGAGAGATGAAATGAACTCTGGGGCAGGTTTCTCCTTTTGGCTCTCAGAGACTTTTATAGAATCACAGAATGGGGGTGGGAAGGGACTAGACCAGGCTGGCTGAGGCCTTGAGCAAGCTGGGCTAGTGGGAGCTGCCCCTGAGCATGGCAGAGGGGTTGGAACTGGATGAGCTTTAAGGTCCCTTCCAACCTAAGCCACTCTATGATTCTGGAGTCATCTAGTCCAAACTCCCTGCTAGAACAGCATCACCTAGAGTAGCTAACAGAGGAGCTTCCAGCAGAACAGAAGGGTTTAAATGCTCCCCTCCACTCCCTCTGCTCTCTTGTGGTAGCAGAGACACCAGCAGCAGCCCCAAAGGCAGTGTAACAGGAAAAGCAAAGGTACAGAAGAGGGAGAGGCAGAGATCTGAGACAGATACAAAACACCCTACAGCCACTGCACCACCAGGCCTGGCCTCTGGGATTCTCTGATCAGGGACAGGCTGCCAGGAACACTTCAAACAGGAGCAGATTAGAAGGCCAAAAGGCACTGTGACTGTTTAATCTGATTTGCCACACAACTCACAACAACTGACCTCATGGAATTTCATGCAGAAGCTGTGGCAGCAAGGGGGAACTTCAGCAGCCTTTTGGGTGTAGAATCACAGAATAGTTTGGGTTGGAAATGCCCTCCAAAGCACATCCAGTCCAGCCAGCAGCCCAGTACCATCATGGCCACCAAACCCTGTCCCCAGGTCCTTTCTAGAACACATCCAGGGATGGGGACTCCACCACTGCCCTGGACAGACTGTGCCAGTCCCTGACCACTCTTACAGCAAAGACATCTTTCCTCCTCTCTGACCTAACCTTCCACTTTCACAATTTCAGGCCATTGCCTCTCCTCTCACCTGAGACTAGGGAGCAGAGCCCAAGCCCCACTTGGCTGCAGCCTCCTTTCAGGGAGCTGCAGAGAGCAATGAGCTCTGCCCTCAGCCTCCTCTTCTCCAGGTTGCACACCTCCAGCTCCCTCAGCTGCTCCTTCCAAGCCCTCTTCTCTAGACCCTTCCCCAGCTCTATTGCACTTCTCTGGACCTGCTGCAGCTCCTCAATGTCCTTCTGGGAGTGAGGGACCCAGAACTGAACCCAGCACTCAAACTGAGGCCTCCCCAGTGCTGAGCACAGGAGTATAATTCCTGCCCTGTTTCTGCTGCCCACACCATTGCTGATCCAGGCCAGGCTGCTGGTGTCCTTCTTGGCCACCTGGGCACAGCCTGGCTCCTATTCTCTGTGTGTGTGTGGCTCTGTGTGTGCACCCAGAAACACTCTTTGTTACACTAACTGGTGGCTTCACCTAATGTCTCTGAAGTATCTCTGTTTCTTGGAAAACCTTCTTCTGATCTCCATCTGCCTTCTCTGAGTGCTGGTGGCCTTGGGAAATCCTCCCCTGAGTATGTGTCCATGCAGACTTATTTGCCATTCCTCTTTGCAGCTTCAATCCCACCCTTGGCTCCTCTACTAGAAAAAACCTTTTGTGGTGTGGGAGGCTCCTAGTGGCTCCACAGAAGGAGCAGCACAACAGTGACAGTCACAAAATCTGCACACTCTGTGCCTCTGCAGCCCAGGTCCTAGTTTTCCTGGGATGTGCTGTGAGACCTCCCCTGCAGCACTGCATCCAGCTCTGGGCCCCCCAGTACAAGAAGAAGATGGAGCTGCTGGAGAGGGGCCTGAGGAGGCCACCAAGATGATCAGAGGGCTGCAGAAGCTCCCCTGTGGGGCAGGCTGGCAGAGTTGGGGCCGTTCAGCCTGGAGAAGAGAAGACTGCAGGGAGACCTCAGAGCAGCCTTCTAGTGCCTGAAGGGGCTGCAGAAGAGCTGGGACGGGACTTTAGACAAGGGCTGGGAGTGCCAGGATGAGGAACACTGGCTTTGAGCTGGGAGAGAGGAGACTGAGAGTGGAGAGGAGGAAGAAATTGTTTGGAGTGAGGGTGGGGAGGCACTGGCACAGGTTGCCCAGGGAGGTTGTGGATCACAGAATGATCATGTTCTGTGATTCTGTGATCCACAACTTCCCTGGAAGTATTTGGGGCCAGGCTGGATGAGGCCTTGAGCAACCTGGACTGGGTGGGAGGTGTCCCTACCCATGGCAGGGGGTTGGAACTGGATGATCCAACCCAAACCATTCTCATGCAAATGAAGCTGCAGGTTGCCACTGAGGCCCTGTCAGTGCCTTCCTTGTCCTCTGACCTTGCTTCTCTCTATGCTGCATGCAGGAAAGCCAACATCTTGGTATCCCTGTTGCTTGACATGGCCCTGGGGCTGCTGCTGATGTCTTGGCTCTACAGAAAGAACCGAATTGGGCACCTTGCTGACACCCTCATCCCCGTGGCTGATGTAAGTCTGCTCCTCTTCCACCTGCCGGGGGTGCTCAGCAACCCTTGGTGTGGGGGTAGCTGTGAGGGGGCAATACCTTACACACAGGGGATGCAGAGAGAATCTTGTCTGCAGATGAGGTATTCTCAAGAAGAGTGAAATCTTCAAAGCAAGCCTGCTGGGGCTGTTCAAGAGGAACAGAGCTCTGCTTTGCATGTGTGGTGAATAGTGATTAGATGTTTACCAGAGGGCTGCTCCAGCTCCTGAAGGAGAAGTGATGGATTGGACACAGCTCTGCAGAGGCAAGTTGAGTGGTTAGCAAGCCAGGATACTTTTATTCTGGAGTGAATTCTTCTCCTCGCTCCAAGAAGGACACTGAGGAGCTGGAGCCGGGCCAGAAAAGAGCAAAAAAGCAGGGGAAAGGTCTGGAAAAGAGGTCTGGGAAGGAGCAGCTGAG
>VWYK01097647.1:13980-25783 GCA_013399775.1 Semnornis frantzii
AAAAGTCCTTCAAAAGGCTGCCCTTGCAGAATATGCTTCCTCTGAAGCAATTAAAGAGAGGGAGGGGAGCGCCACAGCTGCAGCTCACTGCTGCCCTGATGGCTAAGTGAAGTTCATTTGCACCATCAATAACCCGAACTGGCTGACGGTTCAGGTATGGACCTCAAGCAGAATCAAATGAAGGCTGCTCATTCTGAAAACTTCTGTCTGCATCAGGGCTTCATGCCATGAAGTATGTTCGGAGGGTGAAGCCAGCTACGCAAGAAAAAAGACCGGTTAAGACTGAACACACTGTACACCAAGGAGTTCAAATCAGTTAAATCAGTTCCTCCCNTGCCGGGGCCGGCGGCCGCGTTTCTTCGCAGCGAGTGCCGAGCGGGCAGCGGCAGGGAGCGGGACGGGACGGGCGGTCCCACGGGGCCAGGTGAGCGCCTGCTCGGCTGGCAAGAGGGAGAGGCGGCGGAGCCCTCGGGGGCGAGGAGTGACCGGCACCGCGGCCAGCCGCGAAGCCGAGTCGCCCTGCGCTGCCGGTCTTGAGGCGAGCGACGCTCCGGGGCCGGGCGGCAAAGGTGCGCGGCTCTCCGGGGATGAATTTGCCCTCCGAACCCTCCCCGGAGGGACGACCGGCGTGAGGGCGGGAAGATCCAGCGGAAAGCTGCCTGCGAGGCTGGTGGTAGCGGGCGGAGGAGGGCAGGTGAAGGAGCTTGGACCTCTGCAGCCTAGCCCCGCGACTCCCGCTCGGTCACAGCAGCGCTTGTGGGCTTCGCCTGGTGGAGAGAGGCGCGGTCCTGAGTGGGGAAGCTGAGGGGAGATCCCGGCCGCCAGTCCAAGGCTCGCTGTGGGACCGGGGCGGGGTCCGCCTGCGCCCGGGGCGTTGGGACTGGCGGCGGGGCCGGGGCGGGCGTGAGGCGACGGTAAGGGGTTGCGGGGAACTTGTCTGCGAGGTCGTCTTGAGAGTGGACTGCTCTTCTCAACAGGTAGGTTTCTCGATGCTGCCGTTGGAAGGGTTTCCTTGCGCTTTTGTTTTAAGCGCTAAATCCACGGTGATGCAAAATCAGTGAGGTGTTTTAAATCGGCTTAAGGAGTGACTGGGTTTGAGTGAGGCGTCGGTAGGGTTTGCATGCGGCTTGCAAGGGCAGCGTCCCGTTGGGACGGTGTTTTCCAGGCTGGGTCGGGTTTTGCTTTGACACGCGTTTTCTGTGACAGTGGGTGTTGAGGAGATGTTCAGCTCTAGAGTTTTCGATGCTTTGTTTCTCGCACAGTCTGCGAAGTAACCTGTAAAAGGTCTTCAGCCACCTGTTGTGCAGAGTCATTGGTTTGGGTTTGGTTGGGTTTGTTTTGTTTTGTTTTGTTGGTCTTTTGTCATCCCTCTTTACCGTGGCAAAGTGCACTTGGAGCATCCATTCCCTACTGTGTTTATTTTTCATTTGCTTTCTAAATACATAGGTTTGGTCAGCCGTGGGTAGCGTTTATAACTGAACTCCGTTGCTTTTGCTTTGTGATTGTCTTGCATTGATTTGCATTGAAGAAATGTTTGTAAACTAACTCACTAACCTTCGAGAGAGCTGCCTGCCCAGCAAATTAAACACGTACAAGCCCGAGCTGGTTTTGGCTGACATGAAATCGGTTCTAGTAATGCTTAAGATGTGGTAGAGGAGCTTCAACATGAGCTAGGCACGCAGGTCTAAATGTTACTCAGTCCCAAAGCAGATCAGTTGAGTCTGGATCTGTGTCATTTGTACTGGGAAGGTAAAGCTGGGGTTTTGTGTCTCTGCTCCAAACATGTTTCTTCCTTTTGCTAACAGTGTACATCAACATTAGATCTGTGCAAGCTGATGCTCCTATACTTATGCTTCAAGCTTACTGCTTTAGCTCTTGCTTTCCAAGCAGGGAAGTAGACTGAGTAGAGAAAAGCAGGAGGATTTGGTCCTCTGCTGTGTGACCGCATAGCTGCTTACTGAATTCAACTAAAGAACTTGGCTTAGGTAGGCTCTCCAAGTGCTGGCCTTGACAGGGGAAGCACATTGAGTGACGAAGGCAATCTAAAGTGAAATGCTTTGGAAGAAGCTGCAGGGAAGAAGTTGCCTGTAAGCAAAGTTTACTCAGATCTGAATTGAGGCCACAAGATTTTCTGCTTACACTGCAGGCTAGTATTAGGCTACTGCTTCGGCAGTCAGGCAGCAAGTGGACTAATGGTAGTAGTATCTCTATTAATATTACTGTAGTATCTTAATATTACTTTACTAATGTTAGTATCTTTATTAATATTACTTTAGTATCTTGATTTACTTTAGTATCTTAATATTACTTTACCAATGTAAGTAGTATCTTTATTAACATTGGTATCTTTGCATTATTTAAGTAATGTTAGTATCTTTAATATTAGTTTAGTATCTTGGTATTAGTTTAATGTCTTGGTATTAGTTTGCTGTCTTGGTATTAGCTTACTAATCTAGTATATTTATGAATATTTATTAATGTTAGTATTACTTTACTAATGCTAGTATTACTTTACTAATGTTAGTAGTATCTATTAATACTACTTCAGTATCTTGATATTACTCTATCTTAATACTCTACTAATGTTAGTAGTATCTTTATTAGTATTACCTTAGTATCTTAACATTACTGACTAATGTTAGTAGTATCTATTAATATTACTTTATCTTGTTACTTTACTGACTAATGTCAGTAGTAGTTTTATTAATACTACTTTAGTATCTTAACATTACTGACTAATGTTAGTAGTATCTTTATTAACATCACTTCAGTATCTTAAGGTAATTCTACAGATGAGATGGAGCTTGTGAGCAGGTTCTTTTTCTTTTCAGGCCTTCCAAAAAGTGTTAAACTTCTCTTTCTAATGGACCCACAGAAACTGGCTCAAATTACAGCTAGCTCAAGAGAGGTGAAGTTTTGAGTCCTCATTCTCAAGTTACAACGTTTTTGTGCTGTGAATGCTTTTAGTCAAGTCTTCCACTAGTAACTAGGATGCTGGCAGGCTAAGAAACTTCTGGACTTCATGAGAGAATAACTGTTGTTAAATTTGGACAATTTTCTGTTCCTAATGTGTAACATGAGCAGTGGCCTTGGCTAGCAGTATAACTTTTAAAAGTGATCACTATGCTTGAGTTTGGAATTGGATGTTTTCAGTGAAATGGTAAATTAGATTAGAAGGCCAAAATTAGGGTAGATGATGCAGTTAACCTCATTGACTTCAGTGGAAGAATTGGCCTGAACAGGGCATGCTGAAGTGATGAATGTTCAGCTTAGTAGCATTATTGTTGTGTCTAGGTTCAAATAAAACCTTTGCTCTTTTTTTCTCCTGTTTATGGATTTAGAGAATATTAATTTCCCTGCAGGATACTGGCAGGTGCTACTTGACTTGTGAACAAGAAAGGAGCAGGGTGAATCATTTTGTGTTTATTAGATGCCCTTAATTATGAAGGTCTTATTTTTTCCATTCATAAATTCCTGGTGAAATAACAATTTGGCAAACGATGGGCAGATAGATTTATGTAACTATTTGGTAATTAGTAGGACTCAGTTATTTGGGAGTCTTGAATTGTTTTGGAGCCAAAAGATCTTTGAAATGTATTGTTGTCCAGAGTGGACAAAAGAGCCTTTGTAGTTGATGTGAAATCAAAAGAAAAAAAAAAAGGATCTCAAACCCCTCCCTGCATGAGTCATATGGATTTGTTTCCAGCTGTGAGCTGAACATCTTGTATACCACAGGTGCTCAACATGTGTCACTTACATCGACTTGGGGGCGGTTTTATTGCAGGTAATGGAACCAATACAAGACTTCAGAAGTGCGTTTGGTAGGAGAAATCCCAGCCTCAGCCTTTTCTGTTTTGCTTTTATTGATGAGTATAGTCCAGAAATCTAATTATTGTTTGACACAACAGCCACTTCTCTGCCACTGTCCTGTTAAGAGCGTGATGCTCATCCTTCCACTCCAGGTCCTTCTGTACTGGCTACTGAAATAAGTTGTTCTGTTCTCAGCAGCTCAGACTTTATTTTTGTTTGCTTTAAAAGAAGGCTGTAGAATGTCAGTTCCACTAGATTAGTATGGAAAAGAAACACAATCATAGAATCAGAGAACTGTTTTAGTTGGAAAAGACCTCCAGGATCATTGAGTCCAACTATCAGTGCAACACCTCCATGCCCACTAAGCCACATCCCAAAGTGTCTTGCCCACCACTTTTTTTATATGCCTCCAAGCATATAGGTGGTGACTCCACCACCTCTCTGGGCAGCCTGTTCCAATGCCTGACCACTCTTGCAGGGAAGAAATTGTTCCTCATGTCCAACCTAAACCTCCCCTGCTGCAGTTTGAAGCCATTTGCTCAGATAATCATAGAATCAGCCAGGTGGGAAGAGATCTCCAAGCTCATCCAGCCCAACCTAGCACCCAGCCCTAGCCAATCAACCAGACCATGGCCCTAAGTGCCCCATCCAGGCTTTGCTTCAACACCTTCAGGGCCAGTGACTCCACCACCTCCCTGGGCAGCCCATTCCAATGCCAATCACTCTCTCTGGCAAGAACTTCCTCCTAACATCCAGCCTGAACCTACCCTGGCACAACTTGAGGCTGTTCCCCCTCATTCTGTTGCTGGTTGCCTGGGAGCAGAGCCCAACCCCACCAATAGTAGAACCCTGCACTTAGCCTTGTTCAGTCTCATCCCATTGGTCTCTGCTCACCCATCCAGCCTGTCCAGGTCCCTCTTCAGAGCCCTCCTCCCCTCTTGTCCTATCACTCCTTCTTTGGGAGAAGAGACTAACCCCCACCTGGCTCCAGCCTCTTTCCAGTGAGTCTACACAAAATGTGTTTTCAGTCTATAGAATTCAGAGGAAATTACTATGATTGATTTATGTTTGTATTTCATATGATTTTTCTTTTTTTTTTTCTGAAATTGGCATGAGATGAGAGGCCCCACCCCTGGAGATATTCAGGGTGAGGCTCGACAGGGCTCTGGGCAACCTGATCTCGTGGAGGATGTCCCTGCTGAGTGCAGAGGGGGTTAGAGCTTTGGAGGTCCCTTCCAACCCAAACCATTCTATGATTCTATGAGTACCTCAAGTGTGATACCTTGGTTGCTAAAAAAAGAACAACCACTCACAATTTAAGCACCCTGCATTTTCTCATTTATGGTGTTCCTTGAAGAAATCCATGAAGAGTTCAGTCCTAAGAGATCCATCAGTAGGTTGGCCATAAGCTGTCATGTTTCACAGGATGTGACACATTTAGAAATGGTAGAGACAGCAAGAAAATCGAGTGTGCTGATCACAGAAACATTATTGTACACGTGCAAGAAAACATTCACTAAAAAATAAAAATCCCTTTTATATTCTTTAGAGGGGAAAAAAAGTGTTGTGGCTATTTGCCTAGACTTAAGAGACATCTGGTCATGCCTGGTTGTGAATGTTGACAAGTTCCACATTGAATTTCTGACTTGAAGCCTGCAGAGGGACTGTTTACAAAGGCCTGCAGGGACAGGATAAAGGGAATGGTTTGACATTAGAGAAGAGGAGATTGAGATTGGTTGTGAGGAACAAGTTCTGCACCAGGAGGGTGCTGCAACACTGCAGCAGGTCGCCCAGGGAGGGAGTTGAGGAACCATCCCTGGAGATCTTGAAGGTGAGGCTGAACAGGACTCTGAGCAACCTGATCTAGTGGAGGATGTCTCTGCTGAGTGCAGGGAGTTGACCTAGATGACCTTTGGAGGTCCCCTCCATCCCACACCACTCTATGAATATCTTTTGTTTCTCTTGCACCAAATGAATTATGGGCATAAGCTGACTGAATGTGTTTCTGCTACTACCTCTCACTTCATATTTTAAAGTCTGGGGGACTTTATCATTACTCGTTCATAGCATAATCCAAGTGTTCATCTAATTTGAATTAAAAACTCTTTTCATTTTTCACCCTTATCTGTGTTTCAGGAGGTCAGCATTGTGGTTAGAATCATAGAATCACAGAATTGCCTGGGTTGGGAGGGACCTCCAAAAGTCATCCAGTCCAACCCCCTCTGCAGTCAGCAGGGACAGCCTCAACTAGATCAGGTTGCCCAGAGCCCTGTCAAGCCTCACCTTGAATATCTCCAAAGATGGGGCCCCAACCACCTCCCTGAGCAACCTGTTGCAGTGTTGCAGCAGCCTCCTGGTGCAGAACTTGTTCCTCACATCCAATCTAAATCTTCTCTGCTCTAGTTTGAAGCCATTGCCCTCGTCCTGTCCCTTCAGTCTTTGCAAACTGTCCTCCTGCAGCCTTCTTGTAGCCCCCTCAGGTCTTGGCAGGCTGCTCTTAGGTTTGTCTGGAGCCTCCTCTTTTCCAGGCTGCACACCCCCAGCTCCCTCAGCTTGCTCTTGTAGCAGAGATGCTCCAACCCCCCGATCAGTTTTGTGTCCCTCCTCTGGACTTGCTCCATCAGGTCCTTCTCCTTCCTGTGTTGAGAGCTCCAGAGCTGGATGCAGTGCTCCAGATGAGGTCTCACCAGAGCAAAGTGGCAGAATCACCTTTCTCCATCTTCTGGCCTTGTTGCTTTTGGTGGAGCTCAGGATGTGAATGCCTTCTGGGTAACCTTCTCTTAAGGTGGTTTATTTGTAGGAAAGCTGATTACTTTTTTTTTACAGAGGTGGTGATAGTGAATGTAGCCATATGCAGTGTAGTTGTACAAAGGAAATTTTCTGAGCTGGTAGCATTTGTAGGGGCTCCACACTGAAAAAATGATACAGAAGTTGCTTTGAGGTCATCTGTTCTCTTGCTTTCAAGTATTCAAGTATCTTACTTTCAGGTATTTAAGAATAACTGCTGACTAACTCATTTCAGGTCTATTAGTCTGATGTGGGCTCCAGGAAGAACTTTGCATCCCCTTCTTTGCCTGACAGCCGGTTATGGGGCTTGTCCTGGCAATGGTACCATCTCCCCTCTGCTCCACAGATGTGTATTGTAAGGAGAAGCCGTGCCAAAAGCAGCCCAGGAAGTTGACCTGGCATACCCCTGTTCTCTACAATGTCTTAATAGAGGACTTAGAATGTCTTAATAGAGAAGAACAGGCTCTGAGGAGACCTTATTGTGGCCTTCCAGTATCCAAAGGGGGCCTACAAGAAAGCTGGGGAGGGACATTTTAGGGATCAAATAGTGATAGGGCTGTGGGGAATGGATCCAAACTAGAGGAGGGGAGATTTTGCTTAGACATTAGGAAGAAGTTCTTCACCATAAGGGTTGTGAGACACTGGCACAGGTTGCCCAAGGAGGTGGTGGAAGCCTCATCATGGATGTTTTTAAGACCAGGCTGGATGAGGTTCTGGCCAGCCTGATCTAGTGTGAAGTGTCCCTGCCCATGGCAGGGGAGTTGGAACTGGATGATCCTTGAGGTCTCTTCCAGCCCTGACAATTCTTTGATTCTGTGACTCCTAAATCTGTATCTGGTGTGAAGGTTGAGGTGCCCAAGTGCCTGTGTTTGCTTAGACTGTGTGGGGTAGTGATGCCTTATTCCTACGCAGAGTTGCAGTGGGACTTTGGCAGTTGCTTGTTCAGTGCAACCATCTTTCAAAACTGCTGGGCTTTACTTCTTTGGTACAAACTTAATTTTGCTCATTGGGCTGTTGATTAGAACAGCATGAGAGATTGTTTAAGAGGGGGGAAAAAACTCCACCACATATTCTGCTTCTTAGCTTGCAGAGAAATGTTTTCAGCTCCAACCGCAAGATCCAAAAGACCTGTTAAATCCAAGAAGTGAAGCTTTGGATGAAATCCCAATATGATTTCTTTTTTAGGGTGCTGGTGTTCAGGCCAAGTGAGCATGGGACAGAAAGTGTAAACTGAGCAGAAGCAGGCATTTGTTGCCCCCCTCCCCTCCTTACAGTAAAATGAAGGTCTCATGTTTTTACAAGTAGGAAAATTACAATCATGACCTGAACAGTTGTGGTTCTGGCATGCCTGCTTGTATGGAGTTTGGCCTGGTCCTCACTTGAGTCCTTCCAGCCTGCTTACATTGTTCACTGGTTTGGATATCCCAACTGGAGGAAAGTTTTTGTCCTTCCTTTTCTCTCTGCCTCAAATTTGAGTCCTGTTACTGAGCACCAAGGGTTTGCAGAGCTTCAGAGGTGTATGATGTTCTGTGCTTATACCTTTGCACACCTTTCCTCCAGCCTTTCACAGAGCTCAAGGTGCATGTCTAGACAAATGCAGTCTTTGTTGTGCTTTGTCTTCTGTTTTGCAGAACACTTCTCTTCTTTCCCTCCTATGGATCTTCTGCACCTCTCATTCCAAAAGTATTCATTAATGAAAATGTAAACAGCCTGCTTGTAGTTGAAGTAACCAGACTGGTGACAAACACAACTATTTTATTGCATCTCTGCTTCTCGTGCATCATCAGTACAGCGTAAATTCTTTGCAGAAGCCTACTGGGGTGTTGTCACTGAAAAGCTTTATAGTTACTTTGGAAGATTTAAAAGAGATAACACTGCTCTCCTGAGGGAACACACAAAGCAGAAGAGGATATCCTGGGTAGTGTAGAACTTTCCTCAAGAGCTAGAAAGAGGCCTCTTGCACATCTCCTAGGTGATTTCTGGATGGGAGGAGGGAAACACTGCGTACCTGTCTAAGAGGGAACAAAGACTTGCTTGAAGTTGCCCTCTGGTCCATTTGAGTGCTGTATCCAATGACACAAGTTGCTGTAATAGAATTAAGTAGCAAAAGTACTTTTTGGCATGGAGGTCAGCAGGGAAGAGCCATGCAGTAGCACATTACGCTGAGGAGTCCACTCAGGCAGACAGAATGGTAAAAGGTTGGAAGGGACCTCTAGAGATTATCTAGACCAACTACCTTACATTCTCCAAACACCTTCTCCCTGTGTCTCACAGACTCACAGAATGAGAGAATCAGACTGGTGAGGATTGGAAGGGACCTCTAGAAATTGTCTTGCCCAACCCTGCTGCTAAAGCAAGGTAACACAGAGCAGGATGTCCAGAATCACAGTGTCTCCCCAGAGAAGGAGACTCCACAACCTCTCTGAGCAGCCTACTGCAGGCTTCAGCAGCTTCACAACAAAGAAGTCTCATTGAGAAGTCTCATAAATCAATGTTAATGATTAAACTTACACTTAGACACGGATCTAAGGGGAGCTCTATGAATTGAACTGAGGGCAGACCTTGGCTTGCATAGCTTGGTATATGTGAAATAAAATGAGATTTAAAACTATCTTTCTGATACCAATATCCTGCAGCCAGCTACAAAGATGATCCAAGGGCTGGAGTGCCTCTGCTGTCATGATAGGCTGAGGATGATGGGGGTGTTCAGCCTGGAGAAGACAAGACTCCAGGGATACCTTAGAGATGCCTTCCAGTACCTGAAGGGATCCTACAGGAAGGCTTCATGAGGGTGTCTAGCAAATAGGACAAGAGGGAATGTTTGAAGCAGAGGTAGAGCAGGGTCAGACTGGATCTGAGGAAGAAGTTCGTCAGCAAGCAGGTGGTGAGACTCTGGAATAGGCTGCCCAGGGAGGCTGTGGCTGCCTCCTGCCTGAGGTTGTTGCAGGCCAGGTTGGATGAGGCCTTGACCAGCTGCGTCTAGTGGAGTGGTGTCCCTGGGCATGGTGGGGAGATTGGAGTAGATGATGTTGGAGGTCCCTTCCAACCTGAACCATTCTGTGACTAAACACAGGAATGGTTTTCTTGGAGAGGTTTTCCTCCCGTTTATTTCTGTGGAGGGCTGAAGCAGAGCTGGGAGTTTTGCAGAAGATGATTGATGCCTGTAACTAAGTGGCTTGTTGCTTTCTGTAATCCACCTTTCAAAACATTGAAAATCTTTGAGAGCAGCAAGGATTTATGTCAGGACAACATGTTTGGAAAGTCCTTGAACAGACTCCACCACTGCAGTTGGAGAAGTCAATGTGCTGCATAAAGTGACTATGTGTAGAGCATTGCAGCCATTTATACTCTGGAGAAAATTAATGAAACCCAAGCTATTATCAGACACTAATAACCTTGTTACTCCTTATTACTGCCTGCTGGAAAAATGCATTTAAAAAAAACCCAAACCAACCCAATGGAACAACTTTTTTTTTTTTTTTTTTTAAATCAGTGGTGTTTCTTCTGCTGTTAAGTCAGTGAATCCTCTGTGTGCCAAAATTCACAGTGACATAAGACTTTCCAACATAAATGTCCTCCCTATTACATCTGACTTGCTGCAGCCAACATTTAAAAATAACATAAAAAAAACTTCGCTACATTTTGCTTCCAGTCTGGAAAAATATAAAGGGGTTGATGGAAGAAGTTTACAGTCTTAGCATTTCTGAAAGTAATTAAAGTCATCAAGGAGTTCTTGTACCTGGCAGTACAATGTTTCTCTTGCTCTTTCTTGCCTTTTTGTCACCTGATTGGAATAATGCAGACTGCCAGAGAACAACAGCCAGATCTTGAAGGTCCTTTCCAACCCATGCTATGAATCTATTCATTATATCCTCCTCCTCAGGAAGTTCTTTGATGGACAGCAGCCTGGGATGGTGCTGGTGTCTCAGCCACCAGGCCTTGCTAAAGTCTCATCAGCAAACCCCTCCTACACATCCTGGTTTGCTGGGACATAGAGGAAAGGAGCTGCTTTGACTCAGAAGGTAGAAATGGTGAAGTAATAGATGCAGAGGAGGCCACGAAGGTGATCAGAAAGCTGAAGCACCTCTCCTATGAAGATAGGCTGAGAGAATTTGGATTCTTCAGCCTGGAGAATAGAAGGCTCCAGGGAGACCTTAGAGCAACTTTCCAGAATTTAAAAGGAGCTACAGAAGAGATAGAGAGGGACTTTTGACAAAGGCATGGAGTGAAAGGATGAAGTGTGTTGGCTTCAAACTGGAAGAAGCTGCATTTAGATGAGACTTGATGAAGAAATTCTTCACTGAGGGTGGAGAGGCACCAAAACATGTAGCCCACAGAAGGTGCGGAGGCACCAAGGCTGGAAGTGTTCAAGGCTAGGTTGGATGTGGCCTTGAGCAGCCTGGTGTAGGAGGAGGTGTCCCAACCTATGGCAAGGGGTTTGCAACTAGCTGATCTTTTAGGTCCCTTCCAACCCAAACCAGTCTGTGTATTTACATCCAGGTTTTAATAGAGGATAACTACAGAAGTAGGCAGAACGAGCATCAGAAGTATGGATTAAGGAAATGTGACTTGAACAAAAGAGATTGAAGTGCAGCAGCAGACAGCATGGTGAGAAGTAGGTGGTTGATTATTTTGGGTCATGTTTTCCAGCATAAGTTTCTGTTGACAACATTTTACACATTAATACCAAGAACCAGCTCTGGCTAAAACATGACATAAAGAAACTAACAATTATTTGCTGCCAGTAGATAGAGACCTTCAAGAGGAATTGTGAAGTTTGAATTTATTCTTCAAGAAGTAGTTTAGCAAAGTCCACTAAAGACAACTGTGTTTGCGGTTTGCACTTCCTGTGGCTTTAATCCTGTTGATAATACAGCTGCAGTAAGTCAAGGCAAGCAGCAGCTCAAGGAGAGCCCTTGTATCTCTTGATACACTGCACCAAACAGTCCTTCAGCCTGGTTGCAGAGGAACAGACTCCATCTGCTCTGGTCCAGTTGTGTTTGTAACACAAGCCCAATTTCCTGAGGCACCTCAAAGGCCTTTTACTGTGGCTTGACTACTAGCTGAAAGAATTTAAAAGCAGGCAGTGGAACATCTCCTGTGAGGCCAAGCTGAGGGAGCTGGGACTGGGAGCAGAGGAGCCTGAGGGCTGCCCCATGGAACAGTACATGTTGGGGAGTGACCTATTGGAGAGCAGCATAAGGGA
>VWYK01097649.1:1756-12894 GCA_013399775.1 Semnornis frantzii
TTTTAACATTGAGAAAGGAAAATGATGGGAACTGTAAATAGTTTTCTTTTAAACCGAAGTAACAATGCTCTGTTATGGCTTTTCCCTCAAACTAAGCACTTCCATGTACCTTCAGGCCCTTTTTACCATTCCTTCCTACAGACAGATACAAAGGCTAGTGGTATGCACAAGTCATCTGATTCTTTTTAAGGCACAGTGACAACCTAAAAACTTTCTTCATCTGTACTCTATGCTGTCAGCTGCAATTTATATAGATACTGGCAGTTCTCTTGAAGTTTTTCCTGTATAATGAAAAGTTGGATGTGTATCTCATTTCTCCAGGTGATTTAATTAAAAAAAAACTTCAGACATTTGATAATGCTGATTATCTACCATGATGAGAGATTGAGAAAGGAGCAATAAGGAATATATTTTAATTTCCTTGGTGAAGTTATTAGATCTTGACTAAATGGCAGTTTCAGCACTCTCTCTTGAAATACACTCTGCCTTTTGATACTTGGCACAGTTAAAAATCTAATCTCTGTCTTTGAGGAGATCTTCTGTATCTGTTTCTTCCTCTCCCAGCATTTCATCAAAAAATTTATCCCACACCTGGAGCATAAACTGATAATTTCCCATATGATTTGACATTTAACACTCACTCCATGTAAGTGTTTCTGTGCATTCATCTGAGAACAAATTCAGGGCTTTTTCCTCACATTTTTCAGTGGAAAAAGGTAAGAGGATAGTTATCCAAGTGCAATGGGTTCTTCTTAATGGATGGCTTGTAGTAAATAATTATCCTACTAGATACAATTTATCATCTTTTGTGTGAGCAAAAATGATACCTTGTGATGCATAGATGTCCACGCAAACCGTGAATGAAAGGAGCACAAGCTAAGGGAGCCACAGAGAAGAAGGTAGTAACTTGGTTAGAAGAACACAATTTGAGCCAGCACTCTGTGAAACTAATGGAAAACTGAGTTTCCAAAATCTAAATACATATGTGTTGAGTACTCTGCTACTAAAAATTAGAACTGTTGGTATTGCTGCATTACTGTTACAAAACATCACAGCAGCCTTTGAAATAAGAAAACTTAAGCTACAAAAATGATGGAAAATATCTCATTAGTCCCCAGTGTTCTCATCACTGATTTCATTTGGCATTGGAATTGTGATACTACTTTGGATTTATTATGAGTCTTGAATTCACCCACATGGGTAAGGAATAAAATCTGCATAAAGCTGAAATTTGGGATGAAACAAGAATTTTCAACATAAGTAATTTTGTGGTTTGTCTGTCTGTTTGGTTTTTTAAATGATTATAGGTGGTAATAAATTGTGCCATTCCGAAAGGGCTGAAGTACAATCAAGCTACACAGACCTTCCACCAGTGGCGTGATGCTAGGCAGGTGTATGGTCTGAATTTTGGCAGCAAAGAAGATGCCAATGTCTTCGCAAGTGCCATGATGCATGCCTTAGAAGTATTAAACTCACAGGAAGCTGGTAAGAGCCTCTTCACTTTTCTCTAAAGATTGTTCAGATATAGAGACTGGAAAAAAAAATTGAAATATTTATGGATAAAATTCAGTACATCCTGTGCCTAATTGGAATTCTGCCTCTAGCCATTTTCACCATTTGGGTGGTTTTCAACTTGACTACCATCCATGTAAATGCAATTCCCAAGAAGGAAATAAGTTTTCATGTGATCTATTACATATAAGAACTTACTAATTTTTTTTTTAAGGAAGCAAAACCAAAATACCTCTTAATCAGTTGTTCTCAGGATATCCACAGGCACCCAGTGTTCTTAATCTGTATCGTTTTTTGCTTCTCATTCAGTGCTGGTTTATTATGAATATCTTAGGGTTTTTTCCTCTGAACTTTGGAATTCAGGTAATCCTCTTTGACAGTTCTTGTCATACAGAGTTTTCTGGCTTGGAGACCTTGGATCCAGGGGTAACAGTCAGATATGAGCACATACTATTTAGATAACAGGTTTGTCATTTAATTTGTCAACCTGTTTTCCAAACATAGTTGGTTTAAATGTGGATAGAAAAATTAGCAGCTTCCACTTTTCAGGTGTTGTTTGTAATGTATTCTAGATAGGCTTTACAGCAAATTGATCGGTGGACACACATAGAGTTTTTATTTCAAGAGACTGAGAGAGACCTTTGTATTCTTGTAACCAAATAGAATTCTTTTGTCCTCATTAAACTTTAAAGGTTGCTGGTGTAACGAGATAGTACTTCTGTACCAGGTTTTTTTCTCTTTTGTAAAAGCAAGACTGTAGAGTATCTCGACTAAAGCAAAATAGGTTAATTTTATCAAGTTGCTTTTCATTCTGATATTTTTTTTTCCAAGGCAACTTCTGAAACTAAGCAATGTAGACCAGGGATGATATATTCTGCAGTGCTTGTGCTGTTATGCACCATATGAGGCCAAAACAGAAAGGCTAACTACAACTATAAGGTTTCTTTTTGCCATTTGAAATAATCTAATTGTGTATCCCAGTCTCCTGCCTCTCAGTTGGGTGTTTTCTAAATCCCCTTTGTTTTCCTTTTTGTAAGGGCTACTCAACCCTTACATTTATCAACATTCAGACTGTTCTAACATTTCAAACACACAAAGCGTATGTTTCTCCACATTGGCTATGAAGCCTGAAAAGGCCTGATTGTGATAATAAAGTACAACTTTGAGGGTTTTATGTTGTTTCCCATTACCTGTATTTGCCCTTCTGCTCTCTTGCGACCCCACCTGGAGTACTGTGTCCAACTCTGGAGCCCTCAACTCAAGAAGGATATTGAAATTTTGGAGTGGGTCCAGAGAAGACCACAAAGATGATCAGAGGGCTGGAGCACCATCCCTGTGGGGACTGGCTGCCAGAGTTGGGACTACTCAGGCTGGAGAAGTGAAGGCTCTGGGGAGACCTTACAGTGGTCTTCCAGTACCAGAAGGGGACTAGAGGAGGGCTGGGGAGGGTCTGTTTGGAAGGGCTTGTAGTGATGCAGTGAGGGGGAATGACTTTAAGCTGGAAGAGGGAAGATCAAGACTGGGTATTAGGAAGAAATTCTTGATGGTGAGAGTGGTGAGGCACTGGAACAGGTTGGCCAAAGGAGTTGTGAATGCCCTCTCTCTGAAAGTGTCCAAGCTAAGTTTGGATGGGGCGTTGAGGAACCTGGTCTAGTAGAAGGCATCCCTGCCAATGGCAGGGGTGTTGGAACTAGATGACCTTTAAGGTCCCGTCCAACCCAAACTGTTCTATGAATCCGTTTGAAACAAGAGTGTATGTATTTTCATAACTTGATTTTAACTCCTCTTCCTGTTGCTAAAACCAAGCTACTAGAGAGGCTGGAGTGACATGGGCAGGCATTACGGTGCTCATTTTCTTAATAGATTGGAGTGTCTGTTCCTTCATTTCCTGGATGATTGTGATTTTTCTCATGACTAGCTCTCTTGATGCTTTCTGCACAGTGCATGTGGGCTAACACTTGCATTGTTTTACCCTTCAGCAGTAGAAATTTCATTGAACTGTTTATCAAGACTTGGATAAAAGTGAAATAGTTTTTAGGAGATTCTTTAAATGTAACTTTAGTAATACAAAACATCAATCAAACTGTAGCCTAGAATCAGTATGATTCTACATAAGCAAATTATAAAAATATCTTTTTCCTGTTGTATCTCTTTGGTAATTTACTAAATGAGAAGGGGAGTTGGGCTTTTCAATGACTGTGAAAATCACAGTCCCCTCCTCATTCCAAATCATGAAATCTTCTGAGTCATCCTGCCAGCAATCTCTTCATTGATCTTCAGAGTGGCTCTTCAGTTTGAGTTTGCTTCATTCAGTTCAATTTAATACCAGTCTCTGATAGCTGGGGGTGGTGGTGTTTTTTTCAGGTGGCTTTTTGTGTAGTTGATTAAATGAGAGTTGAGTAAGACTGTAATATGTTACTGTTGCTGACGGTAGTGCTGTAGGTCCACCTAGCTAGTTCTTAACAGTTTTGGAATGTAGGCCTGACAAGAACAGACCAACCCTGAGGGAAGGCTGAGAGAATTGGATTTGTTCGGCCTCAAATCAGAATTGGATTTGAGAAGGCTTAAGGAATACCTGATTACCAAGTTTCAGTACATAATGGCTGCCAAGAGGATGGAGACTCCCTTCTTAAAGGGAGTCCCACAGAAAAGACAAAGGCTAATTGGTACAAGTTACTCCAAGAGAGATTCCAACTGGTGTGTAGAAGAAAAGTTTTCCCCATGAGAAGAGTTGGATGTTGGAATCATCTCCCAAGGGAAAGTGATGGATTCCCCTACATGGGGCAGTTTGAAGACTCAGCTTGACAGGGTGCTGGGCCATCTCATTTAATTGACACTGTCATCTAGGAAGATTGGACCAGATGAGGTCCCTTCCAACCTGGCATTCTGCAATTCTCTGAACATACCTTCTGTAATTACATTTGATAGTGACTGTAACCTGTAAAGACTTTTAAAATTGTGAGATAGTGGCTTTGCTTCTCCTTCCTGTGATTTGACTTGGTGATAGTTAGATAAGTCGAAATGCAGCCATTAGCTGTATCACAAACTAATGATGGACAACATCAGCACAGGAGATGACTGTTTTTTCTCTAACTTCTATCAACCAAGAAGGACTCTGTGTTTGATATTATCTGTCACTTAACCTCTTTCACAGACACAGAGATGCTTTAGCCCCCATCCAAATGAGATGAAAACAAAGCTTGGTGTTATCAGCCTTGCTTCAGAAGATGCCTGAAGATGAGTGGTCCTGCACTGTTGCTTGCAAGGTCCATCATAATTATGCATACTTAGAGCTGCTTTGGAAGCCTGTTACTATTTCCAGTCAGTGCTTGAAGATACACATTTATAATGTATCTGTATGAGAATACTTCAACAAGTCTTCATAAGTTTTATCAGATGGGAGGTTTGTCAGTGTATGATCTACATAATACGTATTTTTTTCTCAATCAGTGTAAAAACTATGAAAATAAAACCATCAAGTATCATTCTGCTTCAGTAATGGAAATATGATACCAAATAGCTTGTAGTTTAGAAACAAACTAATTGGACCTCTTGCTCAAAGTGTACTGTATTTCTTTTCTTCTACAGCTGGTATACTTTCCTAGAAGTGCATCTAGAAATGAGTCCTTGATGTTAATGTACTATGATTTCCCCACCACCCTTAACACCTTGGAACAGCTGAGTATTTACTTAGACTGATCACTGGCTCTGAGGATCCAGCATTACTTCTTCCTTTTAGGAAATTAATTGCAACTGTCTCCCTCTTTTTATAAATAGATTAACCTTTCTTGAAAAGGTGTATGTTATGAAAGGAATTTATGCTAATACATGCTGATCAGTACATTATATATTGATAGTTTTGTTTCTTCCAGTTTAACTGCTAGATTTAAAAATATTTCTTACATATGCATTTCTATTTGATATTCTGATATTCTTTCAGATACCTGTACCTGAAGACAGCAACTTGTCTCTAACAATTTATGTAAATTGCTGTTTCTTAGTATTTCTAAAATGGCATTTAGGATCTCCAACCCAAGAAAAATAGAGAAATCCTCTGTCGTTAACTTCACTTTTCCTCCAGAATTACTTGCAATTAAAGCTTGATTATTGCAGTATCCTTGTTTTCTGCTCTGTTCTCTCGTTTTGGCAATTTATTAGCTTGGTTACTTTATATTTTATTCATAAAAAGAAAGCAGCTTTAATGCTAGCTGGACATTCTGTTCAGAAAGTCATAAAGCTCTAGATGACTTTTAAACTTGTGCAAAGATTCACAGAAATCTAGACAGCTTCTGAGGAATATCAAAGATTGTGTGGACATCCTTTTAGTTTGTAAGTCAGCTGTTACTTATGGCTCTTGCCCTTATTAAAATAAATCATATAGTCTCCTTCTCTTGCATGTATCTGAAAAATGTAATTCCTTTGCTTGCGGATGGCATCTTCAGCTGTTAGTTGTTGTTTAATTTCAGCTCTCCCCCTAGTGGATCTGTGAAGCAGAGGGGAAGCAACTGGGTGTCTGCACCACCGAGCTCACAGTGATGGGCTTGGTGTCTTCCTAATGAGTGCAGACAGCAAGTGTGAGGTTGAAGGAAAGGCTTTACTGCAGTGTGTGGTTTTCTTCTAATAAAAGGACCAAAACCAGTACATTTTTTTCCCCTCAACAGACTCAGAAGTGATGGCCATCATGTCAGTGATACAGTTTGAAACACTATATCTAGTCAACTGTTTTCTCCCTGATCTACAGTGTATGATCACTCTAATTTCTGTTACAGAATCACAGAATTATTTAGATTGGAAAAGATCTTTAAGACCATGGAGCCAAAACATTGTCTAATTATACCAAATTTCATTATAAAAAACATGTCCCTTAGCACCGTATCTCTGTGTCTTTTAAACATCTCCAGGAACGGGGATTCAACCACTTAAGCTTGAGCACTTCTCATTTAAATCAATGTAAAACTCAAAGTGTTCTCACTCTGTCTAGTTTAAATGATTAAATTAGCTAGTGCCTGTTCAACCAGGCTCTATTTTCCCACTGGCTAGTCGAGCAGATTGTAAGCCACCTGCAAATCCAGTAGACAAAGACCACAACAAAAACCAGCAGTTTCTCTTGGAATTCCAAGGTGGAGTACCAATACTACCAAGTTTTTCCCCATACCGCTTAGGATATGGTTTAAAAATGAACAAAGATTTGTTTCTGGTGCTCATTTCTGAAAAATTGGGAGGATTTACTCATTTCTTTAATTGTCTGAGGTTGTCAAAAGTTTATACCTTAGTCAAATGGCAAGCAGGTGCCATCAGTTTAAGAGGTCAGTTGAAAAGGATTTCTGGTGGTGTGTTCAGATATCCATTAATAGGTTTTAATTGTGCTTTCTACAAAGCTTTTGCATTCCATGACAAAGAAAATTTTTCTTTCTGCATTAAGTGGAACTCAGTGTTGCAACAGCAGTAGCTGGAATGAGAGAACAGCCTTAATGAAGGGAAATTAGATGGCGGAGAAAGTTCTCTGTTGTGTGAGGAAATGCATTATTCCTCTGAAGGAATAAAGGCAAGTAGGGGAAATGTCAGGACATGAGAGAAACAAAGGGGCATCATAGTCATTTTTTTCTGCAAAATGTACCTTCTAGTTCAGCTGGAATTGGTGTTTTGTTGTTTTGTCATCTGTCTGCTGTCTCAGGAGAGCCTTGCTAAGAGAATAAGAAACTGAATGTGAGATTTCTGTATGTGCAATTTGCATTTGAGGAGGTTCTATGGCTCGTTTGTTTCTGAAGATGAAAGCAGCTAAAGAAGAACTGAAGGATGTCATACAGCCATAAATATGCCTCATTCTTTTTAATAGAATTACATTTATGTAAGATTCATGACTGGATTTTGTACTAATCATTAACAGTTACACGTAGGATCTTGAAAAGATTTTGGTATGTTCTGGATATAAAGGCAAGAATAGGAATGGCTTCAGGGAAGCTGTTCTGGTATTGCCTTAGATAACCGCCTTTAGGACATGGTCTAATGGCATTCTGTGAATCTATTAGTAGGAAAATGGGGTGGAGGAAAAAGAAACAGATTAGTAGTGTTGTGTGTGGGTTTTTTTTTGTGGGACTTTTTAGTTTGCTGTTGGTTGGTTGGTTTGGGGTTTGTGTTGTGCCCCTCCTACTTCTATTTTGTTATAGAATCAGAATGGTAAGGTTGGAAGGGACCTCAAAGATCATCCAGCTCCAACCCCCTGCCACAGGCAGGGACACCTCCCACTAGAACAGGTCACTCAAGGCCTTATCCAACCTGGCCTTGAACTCCTCCAGGGAGGGAGCAGCCACAACCTCCCTGGGCAACCTATGCCAGTGTCTCACCACCCTCAGTTAGTCTTGGCAAAAAAACCTTGAGGTTAAAGATCTTAGAAATTCTTAGCATTCCTAGAAGTCAGGTTGTCCAGTTGTCAAATAATGAAACCTTTTTGAGGGAAAAGATGTGTGCTTTTTGCACAGCTGTATCCTGGTATGTGGGCCCTTTTCCGACAGCAAAGATAGTTCATTAAGGTCTTGCTGCTAGAGGAATGCATTTCCAATCAGATGGGATAATTTAGTATCTTTGGGGAATGCAAACTGATACAAACTGAGGTTGCCTAATTGAAATATGTGTGGAGACTGTAGGAGGCTGAAATGAGAAATGTATTACATGAGGCTGAGGAAGGGGGTCATACAGTGTTTTAGCTTGTGTCATGCTAAAACTTGAGAGAGAAACTATTCTACTGTAATGAAGTAATTATGGGATACCTGTACTCTTGGCAAACCTCTGGAGTAGGCTGTCAGTGCTCCCTGTCAGAATGGAAGTAACATGTGGTATCAATACCTGTCTTGGACAATATCTTTATTTTTGCTAGTAAGTGTTTATTTTCCTTTTAAATATGGGATTGATTAAATATTAGAAGGCTCTGGGGAGACCTTATAGCTGCATTTCAATATCTGAAGGGGGCCTACAGGAAAGATGGGGACGAATTGTTTAGAAGGGCTTGTAGTGGTACATTGAGGGGCAATGGTTTTAAACTGGAGCAGGGTAGATTTAGGTTGGATGGTAGGAGGAATTTCTTTACGAATGAGAATGATATAGTGGAACAAATTACCCAGAGATGTGGCTGAGATCCTATCTCTGGAAACATTCAAGGTCCTGAGAAACCCCATGTAGTTGAGGCTGGATGAAGCTTTGAGTAACCTGGGCTAGTGAGAGGTGTCCCTGCCCATGGTGGGGCAGGTGGAACTAAATGATCTTTAAGGTCCTTTCCAACTCAAACCATTTTATGATTCTCTGTCCCCGCTCACTGCAGGGGAGGTTGGACGAGATGTCCCTTCCAATGCAATGCATTCTGTGTGACTGTGACTTCTTTTTTTCAGTTACTAGATTTTATTGTAGCTAATCCTGATAAATCCTGACTTATATGCTAAAACATTGACCTAAAGCAAGTTTTAACTGCTTATTGGACAAAATACTTCCATTCATTTTAATTGCACATAAGGTTGAAAGCATCATCAGCATTAGTTGTGGTATTTGGAAGCGAAGGGAGGCTTGCTAAGTTTTCAGAGTTAATACTCACTTTTAAGGGTGGCCTTTGTGGTTGATTTGTATAGCAGAACTAAGTATTTGGGTCCAGAGGAGGGCAACAAAAATCATCAGGAAGTTGGAACGCCTCTCTTACAAGGACAGGCTGGGGGACCTGAGGTTGTTCAGCCTGGAAGAGAGAAGGCTCTGGGGAGACTTAATAGTGAGCTTCCAATAGTGGCCTATAAGAAGGATGGAGAGAGACTGTTTAAAGAGGCCTCTAGTGACAGGACAAGGGGCAATGGCTTCAAACTAGAGAAGAGCAGATTTAGATTGCATGTTAGGAACAAGTCTTTTACCTTGAGGGTGATGAAGCACTGCAACAGGTTGCCCAGGGAGGTGGTCTTGAGGCCCCATCCTTGGAGATACTCAGGGTGAGGCTGGAGAGGGCTCTGGGCAACCTGATCTAGTTGAGGATGCCTCTGCTTACTGCAGAGGGGGTTAGACTAGATGACCTTTGGAGGTACCTTCCAAACCATTCTACGATTAGCAGGTGAAAGCATTAAAGTTTGGGTGACCAACCTAGAGAATTTAATAAAAAACTTGGTAGTTGGTCTGAAGTGATGGCAGACATACACGGAAGTACATGAATTTTGTGGATAAAGTTTTGTTTAATAAATATTTGGGAATATGAATCTATTTTTCTTGAGACATCATATTACTGTTTTAAAGATATTACCAGTAGATATTGTAACTGCCTTTGGGGAGCAGGAGTATTGGCATGAATTCACAAACATAATTGTGAAACTACAGCTTTGTTAGACTTATTTCTTGTACCATTATACACAGACAGCGACAGTCATCACCTGTAACATTGCCATTTAAATAAATTGTGACAGAACTGGAAAATGATAGAAATAAATGTCCTGCAGTAGGTGATATTGGTTTATTTACCTTTTGATACTTGATTTTTTTTTTCTTTAAAAAGATGGTGATACTGTACTTTCATCAAGGAACCATAGTTCTCTACTGCTGAGGTTGTCTCTGTCTCCCACAGCATCAAAGGGTGGCAGAGCAAAAGCACAAGCCTGCTCAAGGTCACTCAACAAGCTGGTGCTGAGCCAAGCCCAGCACCCAGGTTATCAGCACTCTCGTTTCCAGGGCTATGGAGGCATTGAGAGGAGGCTTATCTCTACTTAAATTCAAGTGTATTTTAATGAATATTTTTGTTATTCTTGCTTTCTTTTCTTACCCTGATCAGGTAAAAGTGCTTGTGCAATGGAATGGAAAGCACTTTTAGTTTAGAAAATGTGATGTATTTCCCACTCAAATCAAAGCGATGAGTGAAAGAACTCAGCTGAAGGTACTTCCAAAATAGAAGTGGTATATGAGGAAGGAGATAACTGAAGGAAAGCGAAGTCTTGGCTGGAAGATGATTCACCCAAATTGAACTACTAGAAAACAATTTTTTCACTTGTTAATGCCCTTGTTTTAGGCTGCCATAGTCTCTTATATAGAATCATAAAATGTTTTTTGTTGGAAAAGATCTCCAATTGTCAACCTTACAGCACCATGGCCACTAAACCATGTCCCAGAGTGAACAGGACATCTCCCACCTCTCTGGGCAGCCTGGGACAGGGTCTCTCTATCTTCAGCATCAAAAAATTTCTTCCTTCTCTCTAGTCTGAGTCTCCCCTCTTTTAGTGTCAAGCCATTACCCCATGTCCTGTCACAACAGGCCCTGCTAAAAAGTCTGCCCCCAGCTTTCATCCATAAGTCCAGGTCTCAAGGGCTGGTGCAGATTTTTTCTGTTGAAGCCCAGTTAGCAAGTCTACTCGGACTTTGTTCTGTAATATCCTAGAGCAAGGCAGGCTCTGAATGGAAGGACAAGGAGCTAGAAGCAAGTGAAAGACATCACTATAATTTTCTTTTATATTTTTATGGAGAAGACTCCAGGGGAACCTTTTAGCTGCCTTCCAATACCTGAAGGGAACCTATGGGAAAGATGGAGAGGAACTCATAAGGGTGGCTAGTGACAACAGGGAATGGTTTTAAACTGAGAGTACATTTAGACTGGGTCTTTGGAAGAAGTACAAGGG
>VWYK01097653.1:0-13749 GCA_013399775.1 Semnornis frantzii
GACAAGATGAAACAGCCTCAAGTCTGCCTTGTGGAGGTTCTTGAGAAACAATTGATTTTTTTCAGAGTTTTTTTCAGAAAAAGAAAAGACTGAAAAAGACAACCACAACACCCAAACCATTGTCTAAGTCATTGAATGGCAGAAGTGCATAGTGGTTTGTGTTGGAAGGGACCTTCAGGGTCATCCAGTCAGGATCATCTATTCCAACATCCATGCAGTTATCAGGGACCTGGTGCTCAGGGACATGGTTTAGTGGTGACCTTGCGGTGCTGGGTTGAAGGTTGGACTGGATGATCCTGAAGGTCCCTTCCACTCAAAGACACCCTGTGGTTCTCCGATGATTCTGTGTTCTCAATCATGTGCTTGTTCTCAATACCTGTCTAACGGACAGGTCCCTGTACTTGCTTGAATCAGCCTCAACTTTCACACGGCCTTCAGTTATGGTGTGGAAAATTTCAGCCCAGGCTCTGGTGAAGTTGTAAGCAGCTGAAGCTCTTCTGGGAAGTGAGGGCCGCCATGCTCAGCTGTGCAGTGAAGCCTGAAGCATCTATAATTAGCTGAGGAACCATGTGTGTGCCGGAAGTGGCACCAACAGCCATCAGCAGCTGCTCTGCTGCTGCCACAGCAATGGGTCCAAGCTGACTCCAAACCTCAATGATGTTGCTGGGGCTGGCCCCTGCAGCAAGGTGCAGCTGCCCTCAGACCCTGGGCTGCCCACATGGCTTTGTTTTTGACAGATCCCCTACCCATGTGGCATTGAGCAGAACGGCTGAGGCCGAGGTGAGGCCCTCTGGTCTCTACAGCTCCCTGAAAGGAGGTTGGAGTCAGGTAGGGGCTGTTCTTTTCTGCCCAGGTACAAATGACAGGATGAGAGGAAGAAGCCTTAAGTTACCACAGGGGAGGTTTAGGTTGGACATGAGGTTCGATTTCTTCCCCTTGAGGATTGTCAAGGCCTGGTCCAGGCTGCCCAGGACAGTGGTGGAGTCCCCATCCCTGGAGACGGTTTAAAGGCATGGAGATGTGGTGCTGGGTGACACAATTTAGCAATGGAGTTAGAATCATGGGATTATTTTGGTTGGAAAAGCCTTCTGCGATCATCCAACCCAACCATCCCACTGTGGTCATCAAACCATGGCCCCAAGTGCCATGGTCACATCCTTCTGGAACACCTCCATGGATGGGGATTCCACCACCTCCCTGGGTAGCCTCTTCCAATCCCTGACCATCTTGCAGCACAGAATTTGTTCCTCATGGCCAGCCTCAACCTCCCCTGGCACAATTTAGACCATCTCCTCTCCTATCACCTGAGACTAGGGAGAAGACACCAACCTTGGCCTCATTCCAACCTCCTTTTCAGGGAGCTGTAGAGAGCAGTGAGTTGGGTTAATGGTTGGGCTTGATGACCTCAAAGGTCTTTTCCATCCTGACCCACTCCATTATTCTATGAAGAGGAATTAGGATTCTCTCAAATCTTTGTCTTGCTTGTGTGGAATCCATTGATTTCTGCTGTATTTATAAAGGTGAATTTTCCAGCCCTCTTGGATGGAGCTTGGGAAATTCCATGTAAACATAAGGAAGAACTTTATCACTGTGAGAGTGCTGGAGTCCTGGAGCAGGCTACCCAGAGAGGTTGTGGGGTCTCCTGCTCCGGAGGCTTTCTATACCCACCTGGATGTGTTGCTGTGTGACCTGCTTTGGGCGAGCCTGCTCTGGAAGGGGGATTGTGCTGGATGATCTCCAGAGGTCCTTTCCAACCCTGCCATTTTGTGCTTCTGTGGAAAAGAAGTCTCTCCACGTGCATGCTGCCTGGTGGAATCTTTTAACACAGCCAAGGTGGACGTTATTTTGGCATGAAGCTGTGCCTGGTGCCCCCTGCGCCCCGAGCTCACTCAGTGCAGCCCCGTACAGGGAGTGCTCCATCTGCTGCAACAGCCAAAGGCTTCCCGGGCGTTTTTGGACGGATTTGGGTTTATTTTCGTGTTGACAATGCGTTTGTTGTTCATTTAACGTGTTTGCCCAGGCTAACCCCCACACGACAGAAATTACCTTGTTTGCAGTGGAAACCTGACAGCGAGAGGGGCTGGGGAGCGCGGCAGGCGAGGGCGGGGGCTGCCGCCGGAGCCTTGGTTTGCTGCCACCTCCAATCGTTCTCATTAGAACTGGTTTTATTTGAACATAGCTCAGCACCCCGTGTAAATGCGAGGCTGTTAATCTGATTATTGCGCAGAAAACAAATTAATTATTATGCATGGTGCTGGAAATGGGCTGTTAGGCTGGCACGGGGCGGGTTAGGAGCAAACCCTCATTACCCCAAATGATCTTTGATGTGCACGTCTGTGCTCGAAAGCCTCTGCGGTGTGCTGGTGGCCAAGGCAACTGACAGAGAAACCTTGTCTGCTTCTGCCTCGCTCTGGAGCTGCAGGCCCAGGTGCTGGAAGCTGGATTAGAGACCATAGATTGCAGGTGGACTTTTACATTTTATAACAACAGTGATGAACCAGAGCAAGTTGTAGATTTGTTTGAGTTGTAAAAGCCCACTAAGATCATCCAATCCGACCATTAACCCAACACCACCATGTCCCCGAGTGCCCACATCTGCAAATGTGCTGAGGATTCACTTTGTCCAGGCAGCCATTTCTTACTTAACAAGCAGTATTTATGAGTACCTGAGGAGGGATTCTATCGAACTCTATGGAAATCTCTTGTTTAGAATCATGGAATTGTTTGCGTTGGAAGTCCCCTCTGAGATCACCCAATCCAACCACCAACCATCAACCCACTAAACCATGGCCCCACAGGACATGGCCACACCTTTCTGGAACACCTCCAGGCATGGGGACTCCACCAGCTCCCTGGGCAGCCTGTGCCAGTCCATGGCCATTCTGGCAGCACAGAAATTGTTCTTCATGGCCAACCTAAACCTCCCCTGGCACAATTTCAGGGCAGTTCCTCTCCTATCACTTCTTCCTTGGTAGAAGAACCCAACCCCCACCTGGATGCACCTTCCTCTCAGGGAGCTATAGAGAGCAATGAGGTCTCCCCTTAGCCTCCTCTTCTCCAAACTAAACACCCGCAGCTCCCTCAGCTACTCCAAATAAAACTTGCTGTCTAGACCCTTTCCCAGCTTTGGTGCCCTTCTCTGAACTAACTGCAAGCTAGGATTCACCTTGCAGATATAATTGACTTGTCTGAGATCCAAGTGAGTTTACCTTTACAGGGCATGGATCTGCATTTCAAGTCTGCCATCTCACCTCAAAACACTTGGCGTAGGTGGAGGAAGCCTTCTGATAGCCTTCTTCTTAAAAAAAAAAAAAATACTAGGAGTGGGAAAAAGAGTGTGAATAGAGTGTCCTTCATGATGAAGCTTCCACAGCTCTGGGTGCACTGTGAAACAAGGCTGTGGTCAAGACCTTTGGACCCTGTGCTAGAACCATAGAATTGTTTTGGTTGGAAAAGACCTCTAAGATCATCCAGTGCAGCCACCAACCCAACACCACCATGGCCACTAAACCATGTTCCTACGTGCCATGGCCATGTAGTTCTGGAACACCTCCAGGGATGGAGACTCCACCACCTCCCTGAGCAGCCTGGTCCAGGAGTGAGATTTGATAGTGAGTGCAGATCTGAAGAGGGTTTAGAGTGGGGGTAGACAGGTCCTGCTCATGTTCTGTCTGTCTGGAGGAGCATGTAAATTCCTTGGTGATGAGGAAATGAGGATGCATGGGGTGGATGAAATGTTTCCTCACAGTATTGAGAGGTTGACCTCTTGCTAGAGTGACAAAGAGGCACAGAAGGGCTGGTCTCACCTTGTCCCACTCTACCCCACTCAGTGCTGGTCAAACCACTCCGGGAATATTGTGTTCAGTTTTGGTGCCCATGGTACGAAATAGCTGTGGACAGGCTGGAGAGGTCCAGAAAATGGCCAACAAAGATGATTCAAAGACTGGGCAAGCTGCCTTGTGAGGAAAGGTTGAGAAAACTGGATTTGTTCATCCTAGAGAAGTTTCAGGAGACACCTTCCCGAGAGTTAAAGGGTGGCTACAAAGAAGATGGAGACTCCCTTTTGGCAAGGACCCACATATAAAGGATGGGGTGCGATGGAGGCAAGTTACTCCTGTAGAGATTCCAGTTGGACACAAGGAAAAATTTCACCACAAGGACAATCAATCATGGGAATAATCTCCTAATGGAAGTGGTGGTGTCCCCAACACTGGACACTTAAACACCCATCTGGTCAGGGGCTGGGCTGTGGTGTCTAGCTTGGACTTTGAGCAAGAATGGTTGGACCAAACAGTCCTTGTGGTTCCTTCCAACCTGGTGTTCAATGATGCTATGGTTGATTCTTTAAGATGTTGAAGTCTCTAGTCATGATAATCACAGAAACACTGGCTGTGCCCAAGTGCCAGCCCTGTGGGGAAGGTGAGACGGACAACACTCGGCATCCCAAACTGTCAGGTCACTAGCCATGGCAAAATCATTTTTTTGCTTTGAACATGCAGCCCTCTCATTTGCAGTTGGCTTTGTGTGCTCAGAAGCTGCCTCTTTCAGCTTCTCCCCGGCAGCCTTGTAGATGCGAAATGTGTTGCTTTGTCCAAGGAGAACTGGCAGCCTGATGAGCTTCACATGCAGCCAAGTGGTGGAGCTGTTAGCGGGAGGTAGATGAGAACGTGAAACTAAAGAGCAACAGGACAGCGTCGGGGAGTTTCCACAGAGCTTTGTCTTGCTCATCACAGATTCACCCTAAAGTCTTGTTTGCTCTAATCACATGGATCTGGCAGATCTTAGGGCACGTTGAACCCTACTCTCCAATCCAAATTCCCATCCTGACCAGGGGTACATATGACATCTGTCTTCCACACCAGATTCTCTCCCATGTTCATGTAATCAAGGCATTGCTTGAGTTGCAAGGGGCCTTAAAGGTGATCTAGTTCAAACTCCCACTAGCCCAGGCTGCTCAAAGCCTCATCCAGCCTGGTCTTAAACACTTTCAGGGTTCAGATGTCTGCAACCTCCCTGGGCAACCTGTTCCAGTGTTTCCTCACCCTCATAGCCAAGTTCTTCCTAATGTCCAATCTAAATCTCCCCTACTCTAATTTCAAAACATTTTTCTTTGTCCTGTCACCACAGGCTCTTACAAAAACTTCCTCCTCAGCTCTCCTGTACTGCAGGTGCTGCAAGGCTGCTCTAAGGTCTCCCTGGAGCCTTGTCTTCTCCAGGCTCAGCAGCCCCAACTCTCCCAGCCTGTCCCACAGGGGAGGTTCTCCAACCCTCTGATGATCTTGGTGGCCTCTCCAGGTCCTCCTTGTGCTGAGGGTCCCAGAACTAGAAGCAGTGATGCAGGTGGGGTCTCAGCAGAGTAGAGCAGAGTAGAAAGAGCCCTGCCAACAAACAAGAGCTTTGTCATGCCTCGGGTTTACAGAGAAGTCTCCCGGCTGGGCAGATCCCGGCACCTCGGGAAAGGAAGGGTTAACGATGTCCCATGTGCCTTGCAGCAGACCTTCTGAAGAACCACCCCCAGAATCAGCTGCTCTGCTCAGAACAGAGCATGTCCTGCAGGGCAAGGAGTAGAGACAAGACTAGAGCAGCAGAAATTGCTCTGCAGAATGGTTTGCTCTGCTTTAGGGAAGGATAAGAGCATCCTGCTAGTGACAGGGACAAGTCCTGTGAAAGCAGGAATGTTGCCCCTGGTCCTACCTGCCCAGGCTCAGCTGGGTGCTCCACCAGACAACACCTTATCCCTGAACCACAGCTCCACCACACAATCTGCCAGGATCTCCAGTCTGAGAAAACAGAGAGGCTTGAGCTTTGTGGAAAACGAGATCATTCTTCCCATTTGAGCAGTTCCCTGGGGAGCATGCTGCTGCAGCAGGCAGAACTGATCCTGCCTCCTGGGACACCAGGTAGTGCCTGCCCAAGCTGCTGCCTTCCCAACAGGGCCAGCAGCTTGTCCCCAGTTTGTGCCAAGACAGCCTTGGCCCTACACACCACCACGTCTGCTATGAGCAGGGTGTTTTTTTGCTCTGAGGAAACGGAGGAGCGCTCTCCACCTGCTGACATTGTCCAAGTTTGGTCCTTGTGCTCCTTGCTCAAACCTGCTGCCTCATCTTGTGCTTAACCAAAATGTTGTGTTTTAGGGCAAGAAGGCAAAGAATCTTCCTCCCTGAAGAATGTTTTATCAAACATTGGAACAGGCCACCCAGGGCAGTGGTGGAGTCACCACCCATGGAGGTTTTTAAGCATCTGCAGATCTCGTGTTAGGGACAGGGTTTAGTGGTGACCTTGCAGTGCTGGGTGAAAGATTGGGGTGGATGCTCTCAAGGGTCTCTTCCAACTAAAGATGTTCTGTGATGCTGCGTCCTGAGGTGCACGACTTCTCAGGGTGAGTGTTTTCCAACAGCTCTTCTTTAATTTTCTTCTTATTGATTTCAAATTTTAACTTAAAAAAAAAAAAAAAAGTTTCAATTACAAGACAACCTTTTTGTATTTCACACTCGATAATTTTCACATAGCTGCATAATTGAAGGTGAGCAGTATCTAGAGTTAATGAAATAGATTTCTGTATTGTTCTTAAAATCTCCAGTTCACTGCAACTCACCCCATGGTGATAAAAAGAGCAAAGCCCTTTGTCACCTGCTCTAAACACAACCCCCATCCGGCAAAGTCTGGGTGAATGCAAATAAAGCAAGAGAAATTACACCAAAAATACCTCAGGAGAGGGAAGAGAAAAACCCCAAAACAATCCTGTGTTAATTATTCTCAAAGGAAGGCAGGGAGTGAGCTCACCCCGGCCTGTGGCCGTGTGTAGCTGAGCCACAACGAACTTCTCACAACCCACAGAGACAGACCCATTTTGGGGTGGATTCCACTCAAACTCACACAGCCTCAGGCATGGTGCTGGGGAGCAGCGGCTGGGTGCTGCGGGTGCGGTGAAGCACCCAACCCTGTCCAGCATGAGTGATCCCCTGGGCACACACCACACGACGTGAGACCCACAGCTCAAGGCTGCTTCTCGAGGTGTTTGGGGGTTTGAGATGCTGCCCGGCAGCATTTCCATGGGAAAGACATTCTTGTCCTGTTTCATACCAGTGTGTAAGCTGCTATGAGCCTGACAGCCTGGATGCAGGCTAGAGGAAGGCAGCGAGAGCAGAAGGGAGGAGTTGACTCTTGAAATGAAAAGGCAAGAAACTGTCCTGAAGCCTTGTAAGTTACATTTAATGGATAAAGTACAAACGGCAAATGCATTGAAACTTTACTTCTTTTGTTTACATTTTTTGCCCTCATTGGGCAATAGACTTTTTTTCTTAGTCCTCTGTTAGGCAGAGCAGTCCCAGAGGGCAGAGCAGAACAGCGCTGAGGGTGGGAGAGGAGGGGCAGAAGGACATGAACAGGGAAGAGAAGGTGGCTGTGCCAGTTCGTGCCAGAACACAATGAATGGTCCCTGGAAGAATGTTCCTTCTGGGCTGCAGTGACAGAGAACTTGGCAGGTTGGCATCTGGCTGGCCGACTACTATGGAACCACTTTGGTGAGGAGCATGTCCCGCTGCCATGGTGCAGGCATCTCCAGTTTGTCAGAGACCACAGCAGCTGAGTCCAGGGAGGATATGGTGATGGAAATCATGAGCAGCAGAGCAACAGAATGCAAGCAGAGCTGGCAAGAGACCTAATTACCTGTGAGCACCACTGCCAGAATGTGTGACCTCTGTGGGGGCCCAGCCAATGTCACTTGCTGTGTCCTGGCATCCAAGTGAGCCTGGCTGCAGGTGCTGCGTGGGGAACCCCCGAGCTGGCCCTGCCAGCAGCTCTGCTGTGGCCTGGCATGACACGTGCTGCCAACAGACTTGGACTTGCAGAGTCACAGACTGTGTTGGGTTGGAAGAGAACCTTTAAAGCTATGCAATCCAACCCTTGCAGCCAGCAGGAATATTCCCAACCGCAGCAGGTTGCTCACAACCACGAACAACCTGACCTGCAATGGTGTCAGCCGTGGGACAGCTCCCATCTATCTTGGCACCCTGGGACAGACTCTCCCCCCTCTCAGGGTCAAACATTTCTCCCTCCTATCCATTCTCAATATCCCTCTTTGAGTCCAAACCATCTCCCTGTCACAACAGATCATGCTCAAAAGTCTGTTCCCAGCTTNCTATGCAATCCAACCCTTGCAGCCAGCAGGAATATTCCCAACCGCAGCAGGTTGCTCACAACCACGAACAACCTGACCTGCAATGGTGTCAGCCGTGGGACAGCTCCCATCTATCTTGGCACCCTGGGACAGACTCTCCCCCCTCTCAGGGTCAAACATTTCTCCCTNTGTGCTGTGCTGAGGACTCCAGGGCTGCCTCAGCACTGCAGGGGAGGTCTCAGCAAAGCCCAGCAGAGGGGCAGAATCCCCACCCTGGCCCTGCTACCCATGCTGCTGGGGATCTGGCAGGGCAGGACTGGCTCTGGCTCATCAAGAGCTTTTCACCCCCCAACACCCAAGTCCTCTACAGGGCTGCTCTCCATCCCATGTGTCGTGTACCATGTACCATGTACCATGTATCATGCACCACAGAGAATGGAGAAAGTGCTGCTGTGGAAATGCAGACTCACTGGAGCAAATTGCTCTGCCATATAGGGACCTTTAGAAGAGGGTTTGGGTGCACATATGAAAAGAGATTAAAAAAACATCTGCAAAGGCTTCAGCCCCTCCTGTCAACCACAGTAGTGGGGAGAACAACCGAACTGCTCCTGTTTCTGCTCCAGAGATAAAAACGTCTGCCAAATGGCTGTGGGCAAGTCTTTGGCTTGCTCCAGGCCCTAGCTGCAGCATCCATTTCAAAATAGGTCCATTCCTTCACAATGTCCATCCCACTTTGTTCTGCCTAAACCTGGACAGTCCACATGTCTCACCTAGGGCTGCTGTGGATGCAAAAGTTCCTGTTTGTAGCAGCATGGCCTGAGGCTTGGAAATATACAAATGTTTCCTCCATGGTGCACTGCAGCTCCTTTGAGTATCTGCTGTGAACATGCAGCCCTTGCTGCTCAGAGGCTTCAATGGTGAGCATGAAAAAAAGTCTTTGCACCTTCTTGCATCTGAAGACATGGCTCCCAAAACTGTGTGAGGAAAGGTAGTGGTTAAAACACCTGCCTGAAGCACATGCTGTGACGTATGTGATAAATATTCCAGGAGAAAGCTGCATCTCTTCAGAAGCAGAAGCAGAGGCAGAAGAATCCTTTGGCAGCTGGGATTTACAGCAGCATCTCTTTATCTACGTGGCAGCATGTCGACCAGGAGATGCGTTTACTTAACAACGAACCAGTCAGCCAGGGAGGAGCAGGAGAACACTGCAGTGTGTTTCTGTAGGTATGAAACACCTGATCTAGAGAGGTTCTGGGCTGACCTGGACTCTTCATGCTGTCCCATTCCTGACCTTGGCTATTTATTTAATTAGACTTAATTATGTATTTGGAGGCTGTGACCCACCACCCTTTCTTTCAGTCACTAGGGGAGAATCAGGTCATTAATCATGAGATCTAATCTAGGGATGGCAATAGTTAACATCCTGGGCATATCCCCTTCTGACCCTCTAGACAGTCTCAGATTTTCTCATCTCCTCAGTTTGGCTTGTGCTTCCTGGGTGCTTTTGGTCTGGGGAAGGGCTCACCTCATCAGCTGCCTTCTCCCCTCCACTGGCAAGTGCTGGAAGTAGATATTCAGTGATTTATCCTCCTATCTCCCCATCTACCTCTTCTCCCAGCAATTTTCAAAACAAAGGAATCAATTTGACCTTTTTCCCCAAGCGTTTTAATAGCAGCAAACACAAAAGTGGCAGCACAGGATGAATTTGGGTTGAAATGTTTGTTCTTGGCCCTCTCTCGAGGGACTGAAACAGCAAGCATTGTGTGGCAGAGTCGAAGGCTTTCCAACCACAGCTCCTATAAAAAAAAATCCTCAGCTTTGGTTTCTCCACTTGAGCACAGCCTAGAAGAGCCCCTCCGTTCAAAGCATCAGTGGGAGGATGCATTCAGAGCAGGGAGCAGGGCTGGTCACTGAGCACACAGCTCCCTCAAGCAGAAGGGCAATTCAGCAAGCTTCTCCCTGCTGCTCAAGGAAGGAACTAGATCAGGACCTGCCCCTCAGGGCATCTCTTTTGCATGTGCCCAGGGGCACTGTTCAAACTTGCTGACAAAATGCAGGCTTCAAGAGTGGTTTTTTACAAGGCCCCTGATGTGCAGCTGCAGAGACCTGACTCCTGCTCTGCTCTGCTCTGGCTCAAGTCTCCAAGATCCCCGAGCACACCACCACCTCCCCTTCTCCCATCTTCCTCTGGCACAGCAGAGGCTTCTCTGTGCTTCCCAAAACCACCACGGCCTTTGGGCGTCTCTGCCCTCTGCTCTACACTCTCCTCCCATGAGTGGTGCTCATCCCTCCTCTGGGCTGCATCTGAAACAAGGACTTCTGCTCCCTGAGGAGCCTGCCAGGATGCCCGCAGCTGGAGGACGCCAGCTCTGCTGCACACAGCACCTTGCGTCACGCTCTTCCGCTGGCTTGGAACGTGGCATGGTGGCACAGGGGCTGGGGAAGCCCAGGCTCCGAGCCTGGCTGCGTTGGGCTCCCAGGAGGCCAGGCCCTTGCTCTACCACGTCACTGCTGAAATCTCAGAGGATGCAGTGGGGTTTCTCACAGAGCTCTCAGGAAGAGGTGCCTGCCAGCATCTGGTGTGGCTTGGCCCCCCTCGGATGCTGGCACATTTTCAGCTGTGCATGTAAGCGTGTCACCAGAAAGTTCTGCAAAGTTGGCTTTTAAAACCATGTCTTTTTAACTATCAAAATAACCACACTCAAGATCAGTGAAAGTGACAGAGAGAGGGGACTGAAGCGTTCACTGTGGCCCTGAGCCCTTCCACACCAGACAGGTTTAACAGATAAGACAGCTTTAGCAATTTTTGCTTTGACAAACCAGGCAGCTTTTCTGTTTTGACACAGATTTACCTCTGAAAATTCCAGTACTTGGTCACTCTGTGGCTGTGGAGTGCAGAAAAGAAGCCCTAGAGGCCACAGAAGGGGATGGTGAGGAGCAGCCCATGGGGTGTGGAACAGCAGAGCCAGAGCCAGCTCTTCCACCAAAGCCTCCCATCATGCCGTACTGCCGCGGGCTGCAGGACGGCAGTGGCTTGCTCTGCTGAGTACCCCAGACCAGAATCCATGGCACATGCCCCCAGCACTCTGCTCACCACCCTGTACAACCAACAGAGAGACAGAAGTTAGTGGCAAGTGAGGGGAGGAAAAAGGCAATAACGCTGAAAAAGAGAAGTCTGAGCATTTCCTGCCCTCCTCTCAGGCTTTCAAAAATGAAACCCATTGATTTTGCCAGCTGCTCCCCCCAGGCCAATGCATGAAGGGCACTGCTGACAGCGCTGTGGGCATCTCTCCTCACTAACCTCCAGTTCAGATCATCATCCAGGGTCACAGAGCACCCCTCAGCCTGGGCCACCTGGGGCATCTTCTGTTGCGGACAGGACACTTCTTCTCCAGGCTCTCCTCATTCAAGACTCATTTCCTGGTGGCTTTCCGTGGACAGCTCTCTACAAGTCCCCGAGGACATCATATCATGCTGTCGGCAGCGCTGCCCACCCAACGTCCCTGCAGTCTAGTTGACACACCCATCCCCGAGGTCACTTCTAGCTCCAGGAACTGGGCCACCATCAGCAGAGATCTCACATATTTTGAATTTAAAACAACAGACGTCAGAGGGAAAACGAGACCCTGGTGCTGCAGGGCAGCGACGACTGTCTCCACACTGACAAACACCCCCCACTCTTGACCCGAGGGGCAGAGCTCTCCTCCCCATGCCTGGTCTTTGCAGAAATGGGAGAAAACACAAATAAACCTGACGGTGGTCTGGGCTCTGAATGCTCTGAACAGCCCCCTGACCATCCATTCTCTCCAGACCCCAACTACCTAGCCCCTGGAAAAGGAGGCTGCCAAGGATCCGGTACCTGCCGGGAGTGATGATGCCCCTGCTTTTCTCTGTCATTTCCAGTGGGTTTGGGTTCGGTTGGTGAACAGTGCCCAAGTTGGTAAGCAGTGCGGGGTGTGGGTTTTCCTCAGCACCAGTGATCAGATGAAAGGTTAGGCCGGGTTTGTGGTCTTGTGGCCTCTTCAGAGTGGGCAGGCAACCAAAGCTGCCCTCGGGATGCTCCACAGCCTCCAATTGCGCCATGATTCCTCCTTTTCCCTGCTCTTCTACCCTGCCCTCGCTGAGCAGGAAACGCGGCAACACCAGGACCTGCTCCAGGCCCCACCGGGCCTGGCTCTGCGGCGGGCAGCCTCCCCGGGCAACGGGAGGAGATTTCCAGGGGTTACCAGGAGCAGATAGTTCTGGGAGTTTCCAGCCCTGAGGCCCCAGAAGAACTGCCCCGGTGTGGTACTTCCCCGGGGGTCCGTGGGGCTCCGGTTGCTCACACCCGGCCCCAAATTCCAGCCTCGGTGAGAGGCGGCGGGGCCGCGGGGTGCAGCCCCGGTATTGCGAGCGCGCTGCTGGTCAGACCCGCTGCGACTCGCAGGGGAGCGAGCTCTGCGTGTCGCCCCGAGCTCTGGACTCCAGAGCCGCCGAAGCCCCAGAGCGGTCGAGACGTGCGGAGTGCAGAGGGCCGCGGGAGCCTCTACGCTTCTTTTCGTTAATGCGGGGCCGGGCCCAACCGGCGACCGGCAGCGGGCGGCGGCGCGGGTCGGACCCGCTCAACCCTGGGGTGCTGGGGGCCGGTGCCCGAGGACTCCGCTACGGAGCGAGCCGGGGCAGCTCGGATGGGCTGGGCTGGGAGCTCCGCTGCAGGGGCCGGAGTCCTGAGGACCGTTTTTAGAACAATAAAGTGGTTTTCGTTTATTTCGCTGCTTGAGGCCGGAGAAACGCTCCCGGGCTCCTCGCAACTACTGGGGCCGATGGAGCTGGAGAAAGGGCAGGCGAGGGGAGCATCTGGGGGGGTGTCCGCTGTTCGTTTGTATGGCTTATCTGGGGGTCCTCTCCCCAGGGAGGGACCATTCCGGCGGCTGCTCTCCGGCGGTCGCATTTCAGTGCAAACCGGCGGAAAAGCGACTCCGGCCGCCGGTTGTTTTTGTGTAAGCAAATGAGAACAGAAAGCCACGGCGAAAAGGCAAACCAAGGGAGCGGGGCCGGAGCCGGCCTCCCACCGGCATCGCTGNGCGTTCTGGGCATCGAGTCTCCTCCGTGTCAGCTCACGAAGTAGGGGCACTGCGCCGGGAATCCCTTTACCAGCATAGCGTCTCCACTTCCCGGTCCGAGTGGGGCTGCCCCGGGCAGCGCCGAACCGTCCGGCAACCCCCGCACCCCGCCCCTGCTCCGTGCCACGCGTGGAGGGCTCCGTGGGGGGCCGAGGGCAGTCGGGGAAGGGGGCAGGACCCACAGCCGGTCTCATGCCGGGGGGCTGCCTTGGCGGGCTTGGGGAGCTGACGGGTTGGGCGGCAGCGGGCGAGGGGCAGCGCAGGCAGGACCTCCCCGCCGGTCCCTCTCCACTGCAGAAGCCCCGAGGTGACACCGATTTTTGCTCTGGGAAGGAAAGTACCGTTGTTTTATTTGTGTCCTTGAAAAAATAAATCTTGGAACGACGGTGGCTTCATTTATTTCCCTTCTCCCTCTCTCCTCTACCCACACCGCCGAGGCCTGCATGAACCGGCCGTGGCTCTGCCGACGCTGCCCGGTACTGGCTGGAGGCCGCCATACAAACGGGAGATGCCTGGGGTACCACCCCA
>VWYK01097655.1:0-11504 GCA_013399775.1 Semnornis frantzii
CAATGGCTACAAATTGGAATATACAAGGTTTAACCTCAACATAAGGAGAATCTTCTTTACAGTGAGGGTGACAGAGCATTGGAACAGGCTGCCCAGAGAAGTTGTGGAGTCTCCTTCTCTGGGGATTTTCAAAACCCATCTGGATGCATTCCTGTGAGGACTATCCTAGGTGATCCTACTTTGGCAGGGTAGTTGGACTTGGTCTCCAGATGTCCCTTCCAACCTCTAATGTTCAGTGTTTCTGCGATTTTCATACAATCTTAAGATGATGTTACTAGAGATGGAAAACAAAAATGGTTTCCCCTACCTGATCCCAATGGTAACTACTATTCCACCAACAATTCCATATCAGGAAAAAAGGCCATTAAAGATTCACCAAATTCTTAAGCAGAGAATTTGCAAGAGATAGGAAACTGATAAAGGACATCGCTAAGCTTCTAGCTGCCTGACTGCTAAGCAGCAGAATGGCAGAATATCCTGGAGCATTAGATAACATCACCTCCTCCTGCAGAGGGCTACACAAGGACTATAACCTTTCTTCCAAAGTCCTTTCAGGAGCTGCACTCATCACCCTGAGAAGAGAAACTTGGTTCTCTCACAAACTCTGAACAGCTCTTTGTGATACAGACAGAAATTCCTCTGCTTTCAAACATCAGGCTAAAAGAAGTACCAGATCAGAGTAAAACCAGAAGTTCAAACATCTCTGAATGGCTGAATGAAGAATACTGTGGTGAATAAGTATGGTAGAGATGCAATACTGCTAGCTTTGTTCCTTTCTCTTAAAAGGTAATAGACTGCTTATTTGCTCCAGAGTTGGTGAAGGGTCTTGAACACAAGTCTTACAGAACTGGGGTCATTTAGTCTTCAGAACAATAGGATGATGAGAGATCTCATCACCCTCTACAACTACCTAGAAGGAGGATGGAGTGAGGTGGCCTCATACACAGTAAGTGACAGGACAAGGGGAAACTAACTCAAGTTGTGCCAAGGGAGGTTCAGGTTGGACATTAAGATAAATTTCTTCACAGAAAGGGTTCTCTCACATCAGAACAGGTGGCCCTGGAAGACGGCGGAGTCGACATCCCTGGGAGGTCTCTAAAAGATGTAGATGTGGTGCTGAGGGATGTGGTTTAGTGGTAGTAGCTCAGCAGTAGTGGTGGGATTGTGAGGTCTAGGGGAGTGGCTAGAATTCATGGTCTTTGAAGGTCTCTTCCAACCCTAACAGTTTATGAGTTGAAGGATCTAACTGGGCCCAGACTAGGAATCCCACATCTGCATGGAACCCAACTGCACTGCTAGTAGGATATAAAAAATGCATTCTTTATTAGATTTTTCTGAAGCTGCAGCTCCGGGGCCTGCAAATCCATGCCTAGAGAGCTCTGACAAAGCACCAGCCCTCAGAAAGGCAAGTGAGGAACAACATGTAAGGGTTTTGCCACAGACCCACACAAGCAGTATATGAAAGAGGGAAGTATCTTGTAGCTTCTTTTAACAGGACTTGTAAATGAAGTTACAGTGCAAACCAGGCAATCAAAGGAAGCCAGTAAATATGCATTGAAAGAGTAACACTTTGCTTTAAATGAAGGGGAGGAAAAAAAAAAAAAAATCTATGAAAAGAAACTGATCACAAGGTGTTTCTTTTCCACCACACAGTTCAAAGGAGCTGAAATGTCACAATACACACACTGCAGGCATTAAGGATAAGGGAGGCAGGTGACATCCTGAAGAAGTTGAGGAAGCAAAGCTTTCTTTGGTCTGAAGAGAGAACATCTACCATCTAGTCATAAAGTACTCAGGCTATTCCACAACAAAACAACCTCCATGGGCTGTATAAAAAAAAATTGCAGGTTACTGCATTACTTACTGCATTACCTTTTTCAATGCTCAATAGAGAAAACCAGCCCAAACACAACTGTTTGGACAAACACATTTACTGGCAATGTGCTGGCACAATACTTACAACTGATATAAGAACAGCATCAGAGAAGTGACAGACCACTATGCCTCAGCACTTTAATGGGGTAGGAGAAGGAAATGGGGGAGCTCTCTCCCACTGTCACTCTGATACAAAACCCTGACCAGAAAGCAGACACTAATCTATATCTCAGCCCTGTATACACAGGACAGTATGCTGAGGTTAGCTTAAAGGGAAAACAGAAAATTATATACCAAGGCAGGCTCCTATAAAAGTTTAAAATATCAATGCTATCATCACTCGCTTTTTTTTCTTAAAGCTGAAGAGTGATCCAAAGCTTGAAATTGCTATTGAAGCAAAAGGGAGACTCAGCCTTTCCTAAGCACAGAGAAGTACCAGTCTTCCTGGAGCGTGTAAGTAGGGTGCACTTATCCCCAGTTATGTTAAAAACCCAACACTGGATAACTAATGAACACTGATATAATTACAGTGAGGAGAAAGAACTTGAGATTTAATGTGACCTGAAATAAATAAGGTTGGATTCACAGCTCATATGAACGTGGCCTGAGGTTTGAGCATAAAGTAAATCTGAAATGCCTTACTGGATGAATTTGTTTCTTCATGTGGGACAGCCAGGCCTGAAGTAAAGGTATGCTTGTAATTCACACAGAAAGCGTATTTTTTTTTTAGCAAACATTAAAAAATAACTAAAAAAAAAAAAAAAAAAAAAAAAAAAGACCATTTTTGAAAAAAAGAAAAGNTCAATCAAGGACACTTCTGTAATAAAGGTAAGTACACTGACATCTTTATATAATAATTCCACCTGAGTTTTATAGACCAATTTATGTTAGGTATCATAGATCTTCTAAATTAATTCTTGCTTTCTTTTGCTTAAAGCTGTTTTCCTAACTACCAAAACAGAAAAATAATTCCATTTTTTTTTCTGTAAAAGCAATTCTGAAAAAAATGAAAATAACACCTCTATGAATTTTTTCATTCACAACAGAATTTGATTTCTTGATCAACTCTAATAAATTTCTTTATTATTTCTTTCTGAATCCATGCTCTTTATTAGTTCTGTACTTCTATGAAAAACTATATGTTTTTTGGAAGCAGGAGAATCAAGATGTGAGAAGCTCCAACAGCAGCTTCCTCTAATAATACCCCAGCAAAAATCACTCTCCGTAGGTCTCAAGGTATTCTAAACTACTTGGATAGTGTGGTCTCCTGCCTCTTGCCTCTGTTTTGTTGACAGTGACACAATGAAATTACATCTCTGTAAACTATATTAAATTCCACTTGTTAGTACCACTGGTTAATTCAGTAATACTTCTCTCACATAAAAAAATAAATTGTACAAAATTACACTGGCATTAGTCTGAAAGATACTTTGGATGTACAAATGTGTGTTGACAGCAATTCAAGACATTATCTGGATGACAGCCTAAATATGTATTAAGAGTACAGAACTATGTGAGTTTCTGTTTTCCGATCTCCACTAAGGCTTGACAGAAAATAAGATAATCTCCTCAACCAGAGTAGAAATCTGCAACATTTTATTAAGAGTATTATTTATTACAAGGGGACACAGTCCCTGTTATTTGGTACCTCTTCCAATACAAGTTGTCAAATATGGTTCTGAAAAATCAGGAGCTCACAATCATATTTACACAGACACAGTACAGGTACTTTGCACCTAAGAAAACACAGAGCCCTTGCCTAGAGATGGCAACACCTGTATCTTAATTAGCAACTTTCATGAGCAAATCAAAAGCAAATGAAAGCAACCATAAGAGCACCTAAAATTCAGAGTGATACTTACAGTTTAATAATGAAGGCTATGGCTAACAGCAGTAATTTTACAGTCAATAATATTTTATTAAATTCATTACTTAGTAATCTTATCAAAAACATGTGTATAATCGTACAGAAGACAGGAAATTGGTTAAAAAAATTCAACATGAAGACAGAATAAAACATCAATACACACATTACCTTAGCATTCTCAAGCAGAACTTCATCTCTGCCTAAGCCAGGTCCTATGACAACCGAGTGCAGTCGAGGTAACCATTTTTCCACCTCATGGACAGCATTGGGACTATCACTAAATGAAATTGGGGGGAAAAAAGGCAAGTTTAAAAAAGTTTCATCTTAGTATTCTCAGAATCTGAGTTGAGGAAGCAAGACAGAAAGATGGATAGATACCTATATCTGTCTATATCTTATCTATATTTGAGTACCAGGGAAGTTTACCCTCCAAACTATCAAAACTTTGTGACCCAGGATTGATTCCTTAGGGGATCCCACATAAAAATTAGGAAGTAACTACAAGTATCCACTACAGTTATTACAAAACAAAAACCAAAACCCAAGCAGGAAAGCAAAAATTCTTGTAACACAATTACACATTTCACTTTTCTTTGCGGAGATTACACCTTGGAGAGAGATCCATCATCTGAGAGGTATAGAATGGCTTGCTGGACATGATGCAATTATTTATTACCCTGCATGGCAAAATGATACATCTGCTCATAAGCTTTTTTGTCAGTTGCTTTATAAACATTCTTTTCAACTGAACTATGGTCAAACTGTCCCCTTTCCCCAAAAGGCAAGGGGAGAATTAAGCTATTCACTAAGGGTATTATCTGCTTGTAATGCTCAAGATTTCAGGAGCGCTCAGGTTTTGTCTGCATTGGAAATATGATGAGAAAATCCACTGCCAAACAGAGCTGACAATACAGCATTCAGTCGCTGACCAGAAATGTTTATTTTGTTCTGATTGGTTTTGTTGTGTAAATAGGTCAGAATATTTTGAAAGCACTGTCCAACAACATCAGTTAATCCTTACTGACAGCAAGAATTTAGCCTCCCTCTCTACCTCTGACATAAGCAACAGCAACAAATGAACACTTTAACTGATGCATGGGGGAATAACAGCCCTATAGGCAAAGCAAGGGAGTATTAGGTGATAGCATTACTTGGAATATTTTGAGCTTGCAATACTTCAACAAAGGTCTATTATGACAGATGAAAGCCCCTGCATCTTTTTCATAACCAACAGCTGTACTGATGTGACACACCACTTGATGGGAACAAGTGTTTAGCTCACGTCTGGCAGAATCAGCAAATTCCACAACGATTTCTGCGAGTGCCAGGCAGAAGCCCAAAGCTTTTGCAGCTGCAGGGAGCAAGGCGCCCACTCAAGGCCGCAGGGATGCAAGTGCCTCGCTGCCTGGCCGAGACCCAGCAATCCCTCCACCAACAAAAGCTGTTTCAGAAATCCCCGACTGCAGCAGTGCTGTCTCCCCAAAGAAGCCTTGTGCTGACATCACAGAACAGCTCTGTCAGAACAAGGCTGTTGGGTGGAAGCGATGACCCACTGCAAGGGCAAGAGAAACAACGAACCATGTGAGGACATCTGCGTCCCTGAAGCAGTTCCCCACTCAGCAAGCTGAAGTTGAATTTTTGTTTGACCGATGCAGCTCCCTCCCTTCTCCTCTAACTTACAAGGAAACACTAGCAGCCTAGGAATTGTTAGATAACTCACTCCCCTCCCCCCCCGCCTTTTTGTCCCTGTACAACCCCCTATAAATTTGTTATGTACATACAGACTGGAAATAAAAATTATTCAAGAAATAGTTAAAGCACTGTTAAAAAAGCCAGTTCTTTTATATGGGTAGGTTGAACACGCAAAAACTGTGAACCAAATTCTAATAAAAGGTCAATATTTCTGAATGCAGACTACCTTTTTTATTTACATGCCAAAATTGATTTAATCTCTAAAAGAGCAATATATATTATTTCTCAAATCCTTATCTCATAAGAATGTCATGGTGTATATGTATGGATGTTTGAACTGACTGAATGCAAAATATCTTTAGATAGTAGAAGTTAAATACTTTAAACAGATTTCCACTAAATGTAAGCTATGAACAGTGCCATAAGTAGGTACTGTAACTGCTCTGCTCTTCTACAAGTATCTCCAAATAATCTCGAGGTAGGAAGTTGGCTAATTTATTTATATTCAGGATTGAAATAAAGTAATTTTGTCTCCAACCCAATTGATAATGTGCACTCTTCAAAACAAAGCCATCTCTTGGGAAATAACAGTCCAACATTAAGCCACTCCTGCTCACTTTGCCTCTGGCAATAATGAAAGCCTACTGTGGAGTTTTTCATCTTCAAAGCATTTTACAAACATTACCTTCACATAACTCCTTTCCAACTTCACAGAAGAAGCAACTCAAGGCATATGAAGGACCGAGAGACTTAAGATTACATTGCAAAACCAGCTATAAAAACAAGCTGTAAAATAACTGATGAATTTTGATTCTTCATAAAGAAAAAGAACAAATACTGCCTCAGACAAGCATCATGCCAACTTCACTTTGAGACACTGGATGCTTACCACAGCTGTGGTTATGCAGCTAAGGACACCTTACAAATATACTCTATCTACAGCTTCTCTGAAAGTGTGAGAGCTATTGTGTCATCTTACAATTCATTCCCATGCACAGACATCAAAGTAGTATTTTAAAGCTGATAGGGTATAAATGATCAAGTGGCTTTCTTCAGGAAGGGGTGTCATCTTGAATGCTCCTGACCACTGGATTTAGCACCAAGACAAAAACTCTTTCAGTTCTTAACATCTATTTTAAGAAAAATGTTGCATCTATAGACAACATTTACACATGCCCAGAAAAGTTCTCTGATACCAAAGTCAGCAGGCCTCTACAACCTCAGGCTTCAGAGGTATTGCTCAACCTGCCTCCCAGGCACAGCCCATGGACCATGGTAGTTCTTCACCTGAGAGAGTAGTTGGCACAGGCCAAAAACCTTGCCAAGGATCATTTGGATAATTTGCCAATACATGTAATCATGTTCAGGGACCTGGGAACAAAGAGAATTCTTAGCAGTGTTTAATTTATTATGGTAGAAAAAAGTCAATATGTATTCTTGCTCGCCTGTGGATCGAAACCAGAAAAAAAAAACAACCAAACCAAAACCACAAAATACTTTCAACGCACCAATGTAGAATGCAAGTCAGGTCCTCAGATGTTTCCTATGCATTATGCTCACACAAATAACATGTAAAAATACTAGTAATATTTGTTTCTTTGTGCCAGTTTCTCTATTACTAACTTGCTTTCAAACCTCTCTAATTATCACCTCCACTGCCCAAGAGATACAAGCACAAGTGAAATTAGCACAGCTTTTTTTTTAAAGTATCTAGAGAAAGGTATGAGGTATGAAGAAGACATCCTCTTGATCAAAAGGCATGCAATCCTCACACTCTGCCAGAAAAGGATCAAGAAAACAAGAATCAGTACTGTCTTTAGAGGTGCAGAACCATATGGTACATGACCTTGCTTATTTAGAAAACGGGAATCCCAAATACAATACCCCTACTCTAAAGCACAAAGCTATTGTTAAGAGAAGTCAGAAAATCTCCTTCAAGGCCATGAAAATCAGCATTTTAATTTCTGAAAACAAGGTAAAACCTTCTGAGAGAGACTTTGATTAATCAGAAGTCAGGGATTTCCCCAAAATGAAGCAAGCTTTTTTGTAAGGTGATGGAGCTAGAGTTGGGAAACAGTTTGCCTCTGCCATAACTTGAAAATACAAACTCTGCATCATGGACATACACAACAGGAATAATCTGGGAAGCTGAGTCCAAGCAGTAATACCTGTAAAGATAGAGAGTGAACTACAGCACCATTGTGCTGATGTGTGCAATTAAAAGATTCTGGTGATAAGACTGCAGCTGTAGATTTGCAGGGAATGAGCACACCATCAAACAGGTAACTTCCAGCTAACCACTACGTTATGTAACATCTTATCAGATGCCGTTCTGAGGAAAATCCAGATTACGATAGCTCATTTGTTAAACCAAACACAACACTAAGCCCCAAAAAATTCCTCTAATAATTAGTTTGCCTGGAAGGGATTCCATAAAGCTCAAACCACATACAGAAATGATCTGTCACAGGATAAACATGTAAATAGCAACTGCAAGACAACACAATCATTCATAAGGAAAATGGAAGAAGGTTCTATAGCTACTCGCCTCTGTGAGGTTTACTAGTTAAGGAAGAGTCTACGTCAACAATCATTTGATTAATTTTACACATCGTTCATTAGTCAAAGCAGATCTCAATAAATAAGCAAGCATATAGAGTCTCGCAGGGTGGGTGACACTATGAAAAAGACCCCAGAGATACTTACTTCAGTTTTCCTTGAGTATTAGTAAGAAGTAAGAGTGACAAAGCTTCACCCAGTTCAGGTTGAGCCTGTGATCTCATAGGAAAACAGGCACAATAGCTTTATCATTTGCCTTCCTTGAATCCTTGTGTAGATAGGGCCAAGATATGGTGTTCGGCATCTTGCATGTTTATATTCTTTTCTCTGCCTCCAGAATGTGTCGAGAAAAGTACTTTCCATGGCAAAATCTACAAAGGCTCTTCAAATTAAACAGCACAGAGTCTCTGAAATGGTAGGGAGTGATTGTGAATCATTGGTAACTTCTGCTAAATTAAAACCAATGCACTACAGGAAAAAAAAAAATCCTCCTGGTTTACCACCTCATTTACTTTTGCATACAAACACGGTGCTGCTCTGGCCCTGGTGCTTACGGTAGTAATTGCTGGGTTCAGTACTGTGCAGTCTCACTGTTGCCCCTTTACAGTCTTTCATAACGCCTTTAGTTTTTAAAAGTTAGTAGACAAAACAAGAACTTCAAAGTAAAAGCCTTGATGTAATAACCAAATGCAACCAAAAGAAGGCTGAAAGAAGATGGAGGCTATTGCCCTAGTATCAGCCCCGTTTCTTAACACATTCCATAGCAGTCTGTAACAGGTATTTGGCAGGTGCCATTTCCTTGAAAGTCTGCTCTAGGATGGTCAACTGCCTAGAGTGGAAGGACACTTGACAGCTAGGGCCTGAAATGCAACTCATATCCCAAGCCCTCCAAAAAGACGACAATTTTGCTGTACGCTGCATTTTTGATCATCTGGTGAAAGCCAACCTTTACATAAAGCCAGCAAGGCAACAGCTTTAAATTATTACAGTAAGCCCTAAACAGCAGCTTCCCTCATTCAGGATGAATGACAGTTACTGTCACTAGAGGGAAAGGAACAATCACGATAAGGTCCAGGCTTGTCAAACTGTACATGGAAACAAGAAAATGAGAAGCCAAGTCAGCATGGGTCTAACTGGGAGCTACAGAAATAGTATACAGCCATTGAGAGGAGGTAGTGGGACTGCAGATCTTCATATGTACTTTAGTCGGAGCTGGGACCACCTTAGTAATCAGAGCTGTGGCTTGGACATCACAAAACACCAGTCAGTGGGACCTCCTGCTAGAGAAGGACATGAGATACAAACAAGACTGCTGTCACCTGATAACTATGTGGTTTCTCTCTGAAGAGAGTATTTTTCAAGTTCTCTCATTATCTGTGCACACTTGGCGTGACCAAGGCAACTCCAAGTGCATTAAAATGAACCATTTCATAGATCTGTTAGGTAAACTCAGGCAAAGTCACTTTAAGTGGGCAGTTTCAAAGCCAACTTAGAGCCTTATCTTCAAAGATGGGAAGAAGTCTCTGATCTGAGGATGAAAGAGTTTCAGTTTTGTTTGTCCAAGCACTGCAGGTAATTGTATTAACGCGAATCAAATGTTAGACCTGCTGACATTTAGATCCTGTCATGTTATACAGCACATCAAAAGAGCAGAAGATGGGACATAACGTGTAGCTCTGAAATTTAAGTAGTTATCTCGAGAGCTAATTATTAACTATTGTGGTAAACCTTGGGTGAGGTCATTATTGGAAATTGGATAAATAAGATACAGAGATTATCCTGGAAAGGTTAGGTCAAAGACTTTAAAGGCAAAACCAAGATTCTGATCATATATTCCAAGAGGCAAAACAGTTGCATAAAGTTGGCTGGGTGCAATTAGAGACAAAAAAGAGGTTATTTAGTAAATTGAGAGTCATCTAGTAAAACGCACACACACACCCCTTCTCACCAACTTTAGAAAACAAAATGGTCATTTTCACCTACCAGGCTGCTGAAAGACCTTTCAAGAATTTTTCATCTGTAAATGCTGGGTAGATAATTACTTGTTTCCTGCTACCCTTGATTAAGTAACAGGGACGAAAATGAAAAAAAAAGAAAAACAAAAACAAAGACTGCAGTAAGAGAGGGATGGAATAGTGCTGAAATCAAGTGTTCCTTTTCAGGTGCCAAGTTTAATTTATATACCAGAAGTGAACCTGGTAGGCTTCATCTGAATATGAACACCACAACAGCAAGAACAGCAACACACCATCCAGGAGAAGCGCTGGTACAACAAGTTTCTAGCAAGAGACTGCTCTTAATATGAAAGTATCACAATCTTCACTTGCTCCACATTCTATCTTCAAAGTAGCAACACTGAACAACCTACTGAGGTACACACTTAGAAAAAGTCCTGCGTTTAATGTATCATAGTTTTTATGTCACAATGATGACAAATTTCAAAATGTTTTGCACACCAGACCCTCATTTAGGTATCAGATGTTATGTTTCACTAGAAACTGGACTGTCAACACACCATAGCCATCAGACCCAGTAACAACCTAAAGACATGATACAAATGGGGTCACTTTTCTTACACAGAGCAGAGCCTCTCACAGCCTGTCAGAAAGAGCCCCAAAGGAGCAGCTATTGCTTGACTGTATTTTCTGAGATTTCTCATGGACATAACAGCACTCAAGGTTCACCTCATCTAGCCTTGTAAAGACAGAGGCATCACCACAATCATTTTACAACCTGCATTTAGATATAACCAAGTACTTAAAGTAGCTGTACTATGTTTTGATCTCAGTCTCATTATTGATGTGTGTTACGGCAATAGCCCTGAAAAGTACAATCATAACCAAATGTCTTGACCTCATATTTTCAGAGTTCATGGAAGTGGTCTTGACCTATTACTACTTCCTGTGAACTGACTTGGTAAGTAGAATCCGTCAAATAAATGGACTGCAGTCGACTAAAACCTGCGACAGAATGAAGCTGACAATGAAGCAGACTTAAAATGTCCCTAGGAAAACCAATGCAGGGTTTCGTCTTTTTGTTGTTGTTGATTTGTTTGTTTGTCTTGGATTTTTAATGCTAAAACAAATACAGTGTCAAGCTTTCACCACGGTGGTATCCCTCTTTAGCTTACGTTCAGCTCTTAAGGCACACGAGAGTTGAATCAATACCCAGAAGGCTACCACAGTTAAATCAGTTGTGGACATGAGAGAACAAGACAAGTCTCTGTCTGAATACCTACTTTGCTGATTGTCAGCTGGAAAAAGAAGAGAAGATCCTAAAACATGATGATCATTATCACAGTACTAACAACAGCAGCAATGATAATGTAAAAGCATGCCTGCCTTAACTTAAATCCAAGAAAGACTAAATGCCCAAGAAATCTAATCCAATGGTACACCAAGTGCGGACAGATGCCTTTGGCCAGGATTTAAGTGGAGTAAAACTATCCTACATACATATGCTTGCCTTTTTTTTTTTTTTTGACAAGAAAGCAGCAAGAACATCAGCAGTC
>VWYK01097659.1:27007-46140 GCA_013399775.1 Semnornis frantzii
GAGGGACAATGGCTTTGAGCTGGGAGAGGGGAGAGAGAGAGTGGAGAGGAGGAAGAGATTGTTGAGAGTGAGGGTGGGCAGAGACTGGCACAGGTTGCCCAGGGAGGCTGTGGCTGCCCCTGCCTGGAGGTGTTGAAGTCCAGGCTGGATGAGGCCTTGAGCAAACTGTGCTGGTGGGAGGTGTCCCTGCCCATGGCAGGGGCTGGCACTGGGTGAGCTTTAAGGTCCTTTCCAACTCCAACCATTCTAGGATTCAGTGATTCAACACTTCTGAGCACAGGGAGGCCTTATGGGAAATCAGAAATTCAGACTTTTTCCTGGAGAGAGCTCCAGTGAGGAGCGGACTGTGACAAAAAAAAATAAACCCAACCCAAAACAACAACCACCCAGAGATCAGCTCATCAGAATTTTTCCCAGGCTGTTCCAACTGGCACAAGCAGCTGGCAACGTCCTTGCCTGTTTCCCAAGAACAAGGCAGGAGTCTGACTTGCGTTTGAAGCTGATTAAAAGTCCCAAAATACCCAGAAAGGAGGTCTTCTTTTTTTGGAAGAGTCATATTGTTTCTGAGTCAGGCACTGATATGCAAGTGCAAGCTAATGCAGCCTGCCTCCTGATGGAAAACATGGCACAGAGCTGTTTGCTGCAGAGAAAGGCAGACTTTGGCAACCCTTTTGGCCCAGGGTGAGATGAGCTGGGTACAACACACTGAGGATACAGCCTTGGCTCCCCAGACCCTGCCCCAGCCACCAAAGGGCCAGGAAGGCAGGTACAGAGTGCAGCAGGGCCCAGGGACATGCAGGCCTGGGTTCAGTGTCCCCAGCTCTCTCCTAGTGTGGCTCGAAGCATGAATGCTGGTTTTAGGGGGAAAAAGGTCATTTTCAGGCTGACCCAGCTGCATCCTCCCACTGGGCACCCTACTGGCAGTTCACAGCCTGCAGGCAAGGCTGTTGTGACCCTGGGGATCTTCCTACACAATGTGACCAGCTCAGAAGAAAGTGCCCACTGCCAACAGCACAGATGCCACTTGCACAAGGAAAGGGAAGTTCTCAGGTCCCACCTGCATGAGAGGGGCTGAGGGTCACCCTGTGCCAGGGACAAAGTTCCCAGCAAGATAGATCTCAGAGCAGCCCCTACTGTGCCAAGTATCATCCTCACAGCCACTGCTCAACCCTGCAATGGGCAGAGCTGTGCAGGCTTTGGTCTTTTCAAGATGCAGATCCTTTTTGGGCAGCCCCAGAATGCCTCCATCAGCATCAGTGATCCTCTGCTCTGGTCCCTATCTGCAGCCCTGTGTCCAGCTCTGGAGCTGCTGGAGAGGGTGCAGAGGAGGCCACCAAGCTGCTCAGAGGCTGGAGAAGCTCCCCTGTGGGCACAGGCTGGCAGAGTTGGGGCTGTGCAGCCTGCAGAAGAGAAGGCTGCAGGGAGAGCTCAGAGCAGCTTCCAGTGCCTGAAGGGGCTGCAGGAGAGCTGGGGAGGGACTTTGGCCAAGGGCTGGCAGTGCCAGGCTGAGGGACTTTAAGCTGGGAGAGGGGAGAGTGAGAGCGGAGAGGAGGAAAGTGAGAGTGAGCGTGGGGAGAGACTGGCACAGGCTGCCCAGGGAGGTTGTGGCTGCCCCTGCCTGGAGGTGTTGAAGTCCAGGCTGGATGAGGCCTCGAGCAAGCTGTGCTGGTGGGAGGTGTCCCTGCCCGTGGCAGGGGTTGGCACTGGGTGAGCTTCAAGATCCCTTCCACTGCAGACCACTGTGTGAATGTGAGTCAGGAAGTGGCACAGAAGATGGAAGGAGAGGATGGAGCCATGGAGACACCATGCCCAGTGATCACCCAGTGGTCTCAGCAACTGGGCTGTGAGTGGAGGCACAACACCAAGCCTCAAGTGCAGCTTGATGGAGGAAACCAAACCCCAGATCCACAGGCAGGAGTCACCCATTTGGTGCAGGAGTCCCCCCAAGGCCTGGCATGCAGTGCAGCACAGCAGCCTGGGCAGCAGCAGGCAGCCTGGCCTTGGCTTCCCAGCAGGAAACAAGAGTCTCCTTCTCCCAGGAATGCAGCAAGGCCAGTCTCACCCTGCCAGGCACCAGGCAGTTCCTCTCTCCTGCAGGACAGGCAGGCAAGAGCCTCCTGCAGTCGCTGCTGGTGTCAACAGCAGGGCAGGGGTTTGCGTGGCACTCTGCAGGTCACAGGCTGCAGGGCAAACAGCAGCCTGCTGCCAGCTCCAGGAGCCCAGAGCATTGCACAACTCACCCCAGCCAGCAGCCTCCTCCCTGCCACACAGGCAGTGCCCAGGACAGGAGAAGGGCTCTGCCCAGGAACAGAGCTGCAGAGCTAGGGAGGGAGCTGCAGATGCTCTGCTTCCAAAGGTCAGGCTCTGTGTTGTGGTCAGTGGTTGAGGATCTCTAAGCAGCCCAAGGTAAGCACCTGGGAAATGACTGAGCTGTCAGAGGAGGCAGGTTGCAGTGCAGGGTGGCTCAGCCCGACCCCAGGAAGGCAGCTCTGGGTGCAGAGTCAGCCAGGACGTGCTGAGGGTCCCAAAGGTTGCTGCTCACAAGCCCCAGCAGCAGTGCAGCTCAGGCACATTGGGGCTTCCAAAGTGCCCTGCCCACCCCAGCAGCCACAGCAACTGCACAAGGCCTTTGCTACAGCTTCACTGAGCCCCTCCAGAGGTCAGGGCTGTGAAGAGGCCAGGGCCCTCCCATGGGTGGACCTGTCAGGGGTCAATGACCAGGCAGCCTGATGGCAGGAGATGCTGGCAGTTGGAGGGATGGGCAGACAGGGTGAGCTGGAGCAGCTTCTGCCCCTCCTAGAGTTCAGGGTAGGTAAGGAACAGCCCTCCCAGACCAGAACACATGGAGCAGAACTGCCAGGCCCTCTCAGGAATGCCTCCAGGGAGGTAGGCAAGCAGCAAGGTGCAGCCCTGCTGCCCCAGTCCCTGCAGGCAGGGCTCTCACTCACCCAGCCAGGTAGAGGTGAGCACTCCTGCTGCTCAGCAGCTCCCACAGCAGCCTCCCCTGCTCCCGGATCCGCTGCTGGACGTAAATCTTCTCCTCCTGCAGGGAAAGATGGTGCTGAGCCCACCAGCCCTGGCAGCAGCCCCAGCCCCATCACACCTGGCCAGTGCCTGGGGGCTGCCTGCCCAGTCCCAGAGCAGCACAGCCCTCTGGAGCAAGGGGCACAAGGGGCAGCAGCTGAATCAACCATCTCACAGGGAAGGGCATCCCCACACCTCACATCAGTGCACTGAGATGGGTTGGTGGAAGAGAAGTGCAGCAAGAGAAGCTTCAAGGGGGGGAAATGTGCCCCAAGTAGCACCCCCAAATTCTTTGTCTGCCTCCTTCACCTCTGCTGCTGGCCTGGGAAGCCCCTGGGAGGGATTGCCTTCTGCCCTTCCTTCTCCCAGCATGGGCAGAGAAAGCTCTGTGCCCCTCCCCATACCAAGGCTGCTGCAGGGTGAGACCCTGCCCCACACCCCTGGCTGCTGGTCCCAGCCCTGTCACCTACTGATGACCTTGGACAGCTTGAAGGGACAGAAAGGTTGGAGGGACAGTCTCAGCCCTGCCCCCTGCCCCTCTGCTGGGCATGCAGCCCAGAGAGTGCAGAGTGCTGCCTGTTGGCACTCCGCAGTCCAACCGAGGAGAGCACACAAAGGGTTAACCCCCAAGACTCCAGGCTGCCTACAGTCCTGGCTTCTGCCCAAGAGGAACACCATTGCCAACGTGCCTGAACTCACTGCTGCCCAGACTGCTCCTCCACCACAAAGGTGACACTGTGCTGGAGGCCAGGCCCTGTGCTGCGCCTCGCTCCACGCCAGGCTCTGCACAGCCTCCTCCCCATGGCCTCCTCCCCAAGCACAGCGCTAGTGCCAGGAAGGAGGCTCTCACTGCATCTCAGGCTCCCTGCATGCTGCAGCCTTGTGTGGGAACAAGCCCAGGCAGTGACCAGCCCCAGCTGGCACAAGAGTTGGGCACCATGTGCCTGGGCACCGCGCGGGCAGCAGGTCCCACACAGCTACCTGCTCTGGAGTCTGGACAACCTGGGCACAGCTCCCTGCTGGCCACTGGTGACTCACAGAAGCACAGAATGGGTTGGGGTGGAAGGGACATTAAAGGTCATCCAGTGCCAACCCCTGCCAGGGGCAGGGACACCTCCCACCAGCACAGCTTGCTCAAGGCCTCATCCAGCCTGGACTCCAACACCTCCAGGCAGGGGCAGCCACAGCCTCCCTGGGCAGCCTGTGCCAGTCTCTCCCCACCCTCCCTCTCAACAATCTCTTCCTCCTCTCACTCTCACTCTCCCCTCTCCCAGCTCAAAGCCATTGTCCCTCAGCCTGGCACTGCCAGCCCTTGGCCAAAGACCCTCCCCAGCTCTCCTGCAGCCCCTTCAGGCACTGCAAGCTGCTCTGAGCTCTCCCTGCAGCCTTTTCCTCTCCAGGCTGCACAGCCCCAGCTTTGCCAGCCTGTCCTCACAGTGGAGCTTCTGCAGCCCTCTGAGCATCTTGGTGGCCTCCTCTGGAGCCTATCCAACAGTTCCATGTCCTTCTTGTCCTGGGAGTCCCAGAGCAATGGGGTCTCACCAGAGCAGAGTGACACAGGAGGTAAACAAGCCCCTTGCAAGCACCAGCACAGCTCCACCTCAGCACAGTGAATGTTCATCAGCCAAGTGCTGACAGAGGCTCTGCCAGTGAGGCTGGGGCTGCCAGAGGGTCGTTTAAGGACCTGCTAGAGCTACCTAGAAGCCAGAGCACCCTGGTGACAACCGTGGGTCACCACACTTCAGCTGCACCCCAGCATCCTGCCGAGCATTAGCGGCAGTCGCGTTAGGCTGGGACCCAGCAGCCTGCACCCTGGGGCTGAGGGGATGTGGGACAAGGTCACTGCAAAGGAGACCTCACAGAGGAAAAAAGAAATCCTGCTCAGCTCTGGAGCACCCCTGCTCCTGCCAGGCTCTTTGAGAACACAGGTTTTGAGGAGCTAATGGCTGTGGCATCTCCTAGAGCTGCAGGTACATGGCCCAGGACAGCATATCCTGCCTGGTTGCCCATGGCACCTGTGGTAGAGCCTCTTCACCAGGTCTGGACTCAGGAACACTGTGAGCATGAAGCCAGGTGGCCTATGGCAGCCAGAGGCTCTTGTCTGCTGCAAAAGCAGGAGGTGAGGGGCAAGAAGAGCCTCCCGGGGCTGACTGTTCCTCTCCACAGGCCTCAGCTTCCTGCTGAGACCCACAGCTGAGCTGGGGGATGAGGATAGGAGAAGGGCAAAGGCACAACTCCTTGTGCAGCAGCAGATGAGCTCCCTCTGACACTGCCAGGACTTGGTGGCACAAGACCCTCATGATAAACTGCTCTGCCCTACAGAGTAGGCAGAGAAGGGAGGCCAGGAGGCACTTGCCAGCGTTAGCCCCATTCCTCCACAGTCTGCAGAGGCAGGAGGTGGCTCTGGGACCACTCTACAGATCCAAAGAGCAGCAGGTCCCCCCTCACTGTGTAAGCTGTCAGGAAAAAGGCAGGCAGGTGATCCAATGAACCTCTGCAGTGCTGCTCCTGCTCTTCAAAGGCCTGGAAAGGCTCCAGAGAAGCATTCAGCTCATGCCATACAAGTGACCGGATAAAAGCTGCTGGCTCGCTGTCAACCCATGCAGGCAGCCAGGAGAAGAGGCCTGGTGCAGCTCAGCCACTGAGATCCTCACTCTGACCCTTTTATCAGATCTCTGCTTCAAAGGCACTGAGCAGCCAGTGCCATCAAGGGACAGGGTGAGGCAGTGACACAGTCCCAGCTCCCAGGGCTGGGACATACAGAGGCCTGCAGCTCAAAGAGGGGCTGAGAGCTCAGCACCAGACACTGCCTGGGAAACAGGAGAGAGAAGAGAGGGTCTGAGCTCTGGGGGTTCCTGTTCCTCCAGGGAGCTTCCTCCTGCATGGCTGAGGCTCAGGGAGAGCTGGCATGGAGGCCAAGCTCCTCAGCTTCAGAGGGACACGGTGGGGAGGCTGGCACTCAACAAAGGAAGGTTGTTTCCTGGTGACCCCCCCAGGAGGCTGGGAGCCTTTTATCGCTCACATGGTGCAGCCAAACAGAGCTGGCTGCCACCTTATCTGCCCAGCAACCTTCCCAGCTCAGCCACACAATCCCCAGCTGCCTGGTGGCACTGCCAGGTGGGCGCTGGCTGGGATCCCTACCAGGGTGGTGTGGGAGAATGAGGTGATCACTGTGCCACCCCACCAGGCCCTTCACAGGCCAGAAACATTGGCAGAAGCCCAACAGTGCCACCTGAGGTGCTTCTATACCCACCCTTCTCCTGTGGGAACTAACCTGGTCCCTGGAGAAGGCTGTGAACAGTGTCAGGAAGCCCTTTGCCACCAGCTCTTCCCACTCTGCCTGGCAGTAGAAGTCCTTGGATCGCTGGCGGCAGCCGAAGAACAGGTAGCTCCCTGCAGAGAGCAGGGCAGGGGCTGTGCTGGGGGCACCACAGGCCCTGCCACTGCTGGTGACTGCTGGTGCCCACAGGGCCTGTGTCAGGGCCCCAAGGCTCTCACCTCTTTGCCAGTCCTGGACTCAGGAACACTGTGAGCAGGAAGCCAGGTGGCTTGTGGCAACCAGAGGCTCTTGTCTGCCGCAAAAGCAGGAGGTTGGGGGCAGGTAGGGCAGGAGGAGCCCCCAGGGCTGCCTGGTCCCCTCCACAGGCCTCAGCTTCCTGCTGAGACCCACAGCTGAGCTGGGGGACGAGGATGGGAGAAGGGTGAGGGCACAAGTCCTCGTGCAGCAGCAGGTGAACTCAGTAACTCCTCTCCACTCACAGAGAGCAGAGGAAGAAGCTCTGCAGAGCCCTGCTCCGGCCCCAGGGGCCTTGCAGCACAGCCTGGGAATAACCACAGGTTGCACACACCAGGCTCTGCTCCTCAGCTGCCCCACAGCCCAGCTGTTCCCACCCAAAACCAGCAAAGCCTGGGCCTGTCCACACTCCCAGGAGCCCCCTTCCCTTGTCTGCAGCAAAGCACTTTGAGTGCCTTCCAGGACCAGCCCTCACCTCTCTTGCCCTGTGCCACCCGCTCCTGTATCGCTGCTCGGAAAGGTGCCACCCCTGTGCCAGGGCCAATCATGATCACAGGGGTGTCAGGGTCAGCTGGAAACTTCATTCCTCCTTTCTTCACCCAAAGAGGCACCCGGACATCACCTGCAAAACAAAGAGGTGACTAGCATCACCCCACCACCACTGCAGAGGGTGAGATGGGCACCCAGGTCTTCCAAGATGCTCTGGAGATAGGGACAGCACCACCCGGGCACCATGGTAGGCACACTGTGTACAAAAATCAGTTCAGCCATCTCAGAGTGAGCCCCAGAGCAAGGCAAGAGCCCCACAGCACTGCCTCCTCACACAGTTCCTGCCAGGAAAGACAGCAGTGGTGGTGAGTAGAGATCCCAACTTGGCTGTCAAATAAGGGAGGGCCAAACTTGCCTCCTCTGGGAGTCAGATGGAGGTTCTCAACCCTCCCCTAAGTACTCTGAGAAGGCTCAGTCTTGCCCTGGAGCCAAACAGTGATTCTCTACCATTCTGCCACAGGGAGACCCTGTGAGCTTGACACATTTGCCTGGGGGGAGCTCTGTGGTTAGAGCAGAGGAGCAGCACACAGAGGCTCAGCAGGAGGACATGCTCAAAGGATCATCTTGCCCAGAACTGATGCTACAGGGTTGGAGCTGCCCAGCAGTCAGAGCACTACCAGCTGCAGGACACCAGGAGTAGCCCAACGTGGGGCACAGTGGCACTGGGAGCAGGAAGGTCAAGTAGCTGGGAGAAAAGCAGGAGCTCAGGACAAGCTGGAGGAGCATGCTGTGCTCTGGAAAGGATGGGAGCAGCAAGGAAGGACCGCTCTGTGAGTTCAGCCTGCCCAGCCAAACCAGTGTGCTCCAGCTCCCCGGGGCAGTGATGCTCCACTCAGGGTCTGAGCAGCTCCACCACCTGGCCAGCAAGCACCCAGCTGCACTACAGCCCCATGGCAAGCACCTAGGGGCAACAGAGAATCTAAGGAGGGTTCCCTGGCTCCGGCCCGCAGGGCGCCCGGGACCCACGGCTCCGGCCCGCAGGGCCCCCGCGACCCACGGCTCCGGCCCGCAGGGCCCCCGCGACCCACGGCTCTGGGTTGATGGGAGCTGTGTTACCTTGCTCTGGACTGAGGGAAGCCAACCAGGAGGAGCAGAGCCCACGTCGGGGTTTGCTGAGCTGCGTCTTGTACCGCACCACTGCCACGAGGATNGCCTGCCCAGCCAAACCAGTGTGCTCCAGCTCCCCGGGGCAGTGATGCTCCACTCAGACCCTGAGCAGCTCCACCACCTGGCCAGCAAGCACCCAGCTGCACTACAGCCCCATGGCAAGCACCTAGGGGCAACAGAGAATCTAAGGAGGGTTCCCTGGCTCCGGCCCGCAGGGCGCCCGGGACCCACGGCTCCGGCCCGCAGGGCCCCCGCCACCCACGGCTCCGGCCCGCAGGGCCCCCGCGACCCACGGCTCTGGGTTGATGGGAGCTGTGTTACCTTGCTCTGGACTGAGGGAAGCCAACCAGGAGGAGCAGAGCCCACGTCGGGGTTTGCTGAGCTGCGTCTTGTACCGCACCACTGCCACGAGGATCTGGATCCGGTCAGGGTGAGTCTGTGTCCACACAGCAGCCATGGGAAAGGAGAAGACACCCAGCACAGCTCTGCAGTAAGAGCCCAGTGCCTCCTCCTGGGACAAAGCCTGTGCCCAGCTCCTGCCAGGGCACCTGCAACATTTGTCCTGGCCAGAAGTAGGTACTTGGGCACAGGAGGGAGCATGCCCTCGCCCAAAACCTTTCCAGAAAGGAAAGAGCAACACTCTGGGAATGCTCTATGCCAACAGCCACGGACTGTCCAACCAAGAGGCCCCCATGGAAGGTGAACGCCACCTCTGTGGGTGCTGCCATCTGCCAAACCACCCATGGCACAGCCTCTGATTGCTGCCTGGGTGCTCTACACCCAGTGCCACCTCCTGGCAGCAGCAGGAAGCAGCATTTGCCCTTCCCACAGCCACACCACCCAGGGATGCTCCCAGCCTCCGTGGCACCACCTCCCACTGCTCCCAGAGACAAAGGCACCAGACCTCTGCAGAAGGCTGGGCCCCTGCCCCAGCACCTGCAGTGGATCAGGCACACCCTAGTTCAGAAGCTGGCACAGCCCAGAGCTAACATCCAGCATGCTGGGCTGGCACAGGCTCCTTCTGAAGCAGGGGTTCAGGTGGGATGCTCAGACCATAGCTCATGTCCCATCCCATCCCACCCTACCCCATCCCATCCCCTTCCTGCCTCCATCTTCATTATGTCCCATCCCAATCTCATCCTGTCCCAGGCCATCTCCATCCTGTGCCCATCCCAATCTCCTCCCTTCCATATCCTCTTATTCTATCCACATCCTTGTCCCCACTTCCATTCTGTCCCCATCTGTTTCCCATTCTTTTGCTGTCCTCATCTCATCTCCATCTCACTCCCAGCCCTGTCCCACGCAGCTTGAACACCCTCAATGTTGATGGCACCACCAATCAGCCCTGGCCCTGCCAGACCCTCAGCTCAGAGCCTGGCAGGAGGCCCACGGGGACCAGTTCTTACCAGCATGGAGGAGGCAATGGAGAAGGCCCTGGGCCGGATGCGTGGGATGAGCTCCAGCAGGTACTCAGGTGGGACTGCAGAGCTGCTGTGAGGGAAATCCCAGAGGACCTGCAGGGCAAGGGCAGCTCAGCCCAGAACAGCCCTGCCCACTCCTCGGGGTGCCACCCTCTGCCACAGGCACCCCTCCAGCTGCCCCTGAGTACCACCTGCCCTGTGCCACTGCCTCAGCACCAGGCTGCAGCACAGGGCCCAGCGCAGCCCTCGGGAACAGAGTAGCTTCAGCCACCAGGGGAAACCCAAGGACAGCTCAGCAGGTGGCAGGGGTGCTGCACAGCTTGGCACAGCCCCTGGGCACTGCCTGGGTGCTGCACAGCTTGGCACAGCCCCTGGGCACTGCCTGGGTGCTGCACAGCTTGGCACAGCCCCTGGGCACTGCCTGGGTGCTGCACAGCTNTGGGTGCCCTGCAGCTTGGCACAGCCCCTGGGCACTGCCTGGGTGCCCTGCAGCTTGGCACAGCCCCTGGGCACTGCCTGGGTGCCCTGCAGCTTGGCACAGCCCCTGGGCACTGCCTGGGTGCCCTGCAGCTTGGCACAGCCCCTGGGCACTGCCTGGGTGCCCTGCAGCTTGGCACAGCCCCTGGGCACTGCCTGGGTGCCCTGCAGCTTGGCACAGCCCCTGGGCACTGCCTGGGTGCCCTGCAGCTTGGCACAGCCCCTGGGCACTGCCTGGGTGCCCTGCAGCTTGGCACAGCCCCTGGGCACTGCCTGGGTGCCCTGCAGCTTGGCACAGCCCCTGGGCACTGCCTGGGTGCCCTGCAGCTTGGCACAGCCCCTGGGCACTGCCTGGGTGCCCTGCAGCTTGGCACAGCCCCTGGGCACTGCCTGGGTGCCCTGCAGCTTGGCACAGCCCCTGGGCACTGCCTGGGTGCCCTGCAGCTTGGCACAGCCCCTGGGCACTGCCTGGGTGCCCTGCAGCTTGGCACAGCCCCTGGGCACTGCCTGGGTGCCCTGCAGCTTGGCACAGCCCCTGGGCACTGCCTGGGTGCCCTGCAGCTTGGCACAGCCCCTGGGCACTGCCTGGGTGCCCTGCAGCTTGGCACAGCCCCTGGGCACTGCCTGGGTGCCCTGCAGCTTGGCACAGCCCCTGGGCACTGCCTGGGTGCCCTGCAGCTTGGCACAGCCCCTGGGCACTGCCTGGGTGCCCTGCAGCTTGGCACAGCCCCTGGGCACTGCCTGGGTGCCCTGCAGCTTGGCACAGCCCCTGGGCACTGCCTGGGTGCCCTGCAGCTTGGCACAGCCCCTGGGCACTGCCTGGGTGCCCTGCAGCTTGGCACAGCCCCTGGGCACTGCCTGGGTGCCCTGCAGCTTGGCACAGCCCCTGGGCACTGCCTGGGTGCCCTGCAGCTTGGCACAGCCCCTGGGCACTGCCTGGGTGCCCTGCAGCTTGGCACAGCCCCTGGGCACTGCCTGGGTGCCCTGCAGCTTGGCACAGCCCCTGGGCACTGCCTGGGTGCCCTGCAGCTTGGCACAGCCCCTGGGCACTGCCTGGGTGCCCTGCAGCTTGGCACAGCTCCTGATCACTGCCTGGGTGCCCTGCAGCTTGGCACAGCCCCTGGGCACTGCCTGGGTGCCCTGCAGCTTGGCACAGCCCCTGGGCACTGCCTGGGTGCCCTGCAGCATGGCACAGCTCTCTCAGAGCAGGCTGCCCGCCTTGCCCAGCCTTACCTCCAGCGTGGTCCTGCGGGGCCTGTTGCAGTAGCTGTAGAGCTGCTCCTGGCCCTGGGCAGAGCTGAACTCGTGCAGCTTCTCCCTCTCCAGGGGGCTGGGGGAGCAGCAGGCCAGCAGGTGGAAGAAGCAGCGCCGTGGCACGCAGCAGATGTCCAGGTAGTGTGTCACCAGGTGCCTGATGGTGCAGGGCTGTGGCAGCAGGGCAGGCAGGGCTGTGCCTGCAAATCAAGGCAGGGGCACAGCTCAGGGCCAGCACCAGGGCTGGATGCCCCAACACTGTCCCCCCCCCACACCCCAGTTCTGGGCTCCTCAGGCACCAAACGAGGGCAGTGCAGCCAACTTCAGACACTGCATCGCTGCTGCCCCCATGGCCACCACTCCCTCCTGCTCTGCCCAGATGGTTTCTCACCCCTGGGCTTGCAGCAGGAGCAGTTCCCTTGCTTTAGGACAAAGCCTTGCCCATATGGGTCCCACTTTGCCTACACAGTGCAGTGCCAGGCCTGTCCCTGGCTCCTGCTCCTCCCCACAGGTGTGGGAAGCAGCCTGAATTTCCCTTGGGTTTGCCTGCCAGGAAAAAATGTCAGCAGTGACAGACAAACAGAGGATCAGGTTGGCATGGGCACTCAGGAGACAGAAGTCTGTCCCAGTACCACAGAACCATGCAATGGTTTGGGTGGGAAGGGATCTGTAAAGCTGATCTAGTCCAAGCCTCCCCTGAAGGGCAATCTGCAACCAGAGCAGGTTGCTCAGAGCCACCAACAACCCCACCTGGGATGGTTCCAGGCATGGGGCAGCTCCCACATCTCTGGGTAATCTCTACAAGGCTCTCCCCACTCTCAGTATCAAACTTTTCTCCCTTCCCTCCAGTCTCCATCTCCCTCTTTCAGGTTCAAACCCTCACCCCTTGGCCTGTCAGCACAGGCCCTGCTCAAAACTCTGTCCCCAGCTTTCTGATCAGCCCTTGAAGCACTGCAAGGCCACCAGAAGGTCTCCCTGGAGCCTTCTCCTCTCCAGGTTGAACCCCTCCAACTCTGCCAGCCTGGCTCACAGCAGAGCCCTTCCAGCACTGCTGTGGCCTCCTCTGGCCCTGCTCCAGCAGGCCCCTGTCTGTGCTGAGGGCTCCAGAGCTGGGCACAGTAGTACCAGTGATGACTGTAGAGCCACAAATGGCTCCAGAAGTTTCCTCCAGTTGCTGCTGCTGGTTTGTGGCTGCAGAAGCAGCTGCAGTAGATGCCTGGAGCTCAGAGTGGGAGACCTGCAGGACCCTCCACGCTGCTGGGGGCAACAAAGACACAAGGCTTGGGTGCAGTCTGGACACTGCTGGATTCCTGAGTCACCCTGGCCCTAAGGTGGGATCCAGAGGCACACAGCACTGGGAGGGCAGGAGAGCTCCCATGTTCCCAGAGAGGTGTCCTGCAGCCTTCAGCCACTCCCCAGTGCTTCTGAACCAGCAGAGAAGCAGAGCTGCAGGCTGGGCCAGATCTCAGGGGCTGCTCTGTGCCAACAGGGAGGGGAAGGAGCAGCAGGCAGCACCTACCAGGCTCTGTGGGCTCCAGCACAAAGAGTCTGTCTGGATCCAGGCTCAGCAGCTGGCAGAACTGCTGCACATCTTCAGGGCAGTTCTGGGGCTGGATCATCACCACGTCCCCTGCAGAGTACCTGTGGGTGCAGCAAGACCTGCCAAGGGCACAGCACCACCAGCCCAAGCAGCACCCACACCAGGGCAGAGGCCACAACTCAAACTTGCACTGTCACTAATCAGAGAACCACAGGATGTTAGGGGTTGGAAGGGAGCTCTGGAGGTCAGTGAGCCCAAGCCCCCTGCCAGAGCAGGATCACCCAGGGCAGGGCACACAGGAACACATCCAGATGGGTCTTGAAAGTCTCCAGAGCAGGAGACTCCACAACCTCTCTGGGCAGCCTGCTCCAGGCTTCAGCACCCTCACACCAAAGAAGTTTCTCCTGATGTTGAAGTGGAACCTCCTGAGTCCCAGTTTGTGTCCACTGCCTCTTGTCCTACCACAGGACACCACTGAAGAGAGCCTGGCCCCTTCTTGGCACCCACCCCTCATGTATCTGTAACCACCAATAAGATTTCCTCTCAGGCTGCTCTTCTCCAGGCTAACCAGCCCCAGGGTTCTCAACACACAAAGGTTCCAGGCCCTCAATCATCCTCACAGCCTCTCTTGGACTCTCTCCAGTATATCCCTGTCACTCTTGAAGCAGGGAGCCCAGAACTGGACACAACACTCCAGCTGTGGTCTCACCAGGGCAGAGTTGAGTGCTCTCCACAGCTGGCAAGGCAAAGGGAGCTGGGCCACAGGCAGGACTCAGGCTGCCACATGGTGCTGGCTTTGTCACGGAGAGGGAGAGCCCAGCAGGACCACAGGCAGGAGGCTGAGGCCTCAGGCACTCTGAGGCAGGGCAGTGAGCAGGTAGGCACAGGACAGGCAGCCCAGGACAGCTGGGGGCAGGGGGGATGCTCACCTGATGCCTGAGCCGCTGATGTCCAGCTCCATCAGGCGCACGTCCTGGAAATGTGCCTCTGCTGTCACCCGCTGGTTGGCCACCACCCGGGCACCGAAGGGGCACTGCTGGGAGGGCACAGCACCGGCAGCTGCCGGCAGCTGCGGGCCGCCCTCGGGCTGAGGAGAGTCCTCAGGCAGGAAGTGCAGGATGTACTTTGGAGGCAGCCTGCAGGGAGCAGAGCGACACAGTCACCTCGGCGCCACAGCTCTCTGCTGCTGCAGCACCAGAGGCTGGAGGCAGGGAGAGGCCTGAAGTCTCCTCTGATCCCACCACACATTGTCCCTGATCCCTGCAGCTGGCCTAGGGCAACAGGAAGCAATGAATCATGAAATGGTTGGGAGGGACCTCCAAAGCTCAGCCAGTCCAACCCCCTCTGCACTCAGCAGGGACATCCTCCACTAGATCAGGTTGCCCACAGCCCTCTCCAGCCTCACCTTGACTATCTCCAGGGTTGGGCCTCAACCACCTCCCTGGGCAACCTGCTGCAGTGTTCCAGCAGTCTCATGGTAAAGAAGACTGCCAGAAGGAAATGCCAAGTCCTGCAGAGTGGGCAGAGGGAGGCTGGCTGGGCACACAGGCTTGGCAGGTCTGCCACAGGACAGCAAGATGCACATGACCCTGCCAGGGCAGCTGCCACACACCTCCAGGGCACAAGGGGACACCCCACCCAGAGATATCCATGGGACACCCACAGGCAAAGTCCAAGGGGCTCTTGGGACACCAGAAACTTTGTGGGGAGGCTTCCTGGTCAAAGCAGAGCTCTCCACCCTGCAGAACAGCCAAGGCAGCTTGGCACCTCACACCAGCCTGCCCCAGCAGGCCTGCACTCACCACACATCAGGACTGATGATCTCAAGGCCGGGAGGGAGAGGATACAAGGCAAGGATCCTGTCCCATAAGGCCAGGAGCCATGGATCAATCACTGCATCTGGCCTGCAAGGTGAAATTCAGGCTGCAGTGGTGTGCAGCATCACAGCAGCTCTGCTACCCCCAGGCCCAGACAATGCCACCCCTGGGCATCCACCTCTGCTCCCCTTTCAGGGCACAGTTGCTCCATGTTGTTTCCTTCCAGCTTCAGGTCTGCAAACATGTCCCAGCCACACTCCAAGCAGTCACTCACTCACTGGGGCCCAACCACAGAGCCACCAACACCCCAAACACCACCAGTGGCAGCCATCCCCCCACCAAGCTAAACACAGCCCCTGCCCCATGCCAGGAGCACAGCAACACAGCTCTGGCTGGCACACAGATGTGACACAGCTGTCCCCAGCTCTCAGCAGGGTCAGGGCAGAGCTGATCTTGGCACAGGCAGGGGGTTGTGGGACACCCTGGAGAGGGAAGTGACACAGGTCCTGGTAGATTTATGAGCAGAGACCAACACCTTCAGAGAGCAGCAGGAGGCTGCTGCCTATGTGTGGGTTGCAGAAGCAGCCCCGTGGTGGGAGCAGCAGGCTGCTGAAGCTGGGGTAAAGGACACTCAGCTCTGCCACCAGCCCGAGGACAAACCACAGGGCACCCCAGAGCTCCCCAGCACCTTGCCACCCCTCCACTGGGCTCTTACCCCAGGTCATGCTGGTCATCTCCCAGTGCCACTGGCAGCAGAGGGTTGCCCCCAAGCTGTAGCAGTCGCTTGTGCAGCTTCTTTGCGACGAAATTAAACCTGGGCAGAGGAGAAGAGCAGCTGCAGGGGGCAGGGCTGCTCCAGCAGCCCCGCAGGAGCTGCCTTCAAGAGCCAGCACTTGGCCCCAGGGCACTGCCCAGCCTGTGCATGGGGCAGTCTGGAGAAGCAGCTGGCTGCCACTTGCTGGACCACACAGGCTGTTTCCAGCTCCCAGAAGGGACTCAGAGAGCTCCAGTTTCTCCTCAGGACACCTTGTGGCCCAGTCAGAGAAGCAGTTCCTTCCCTCACTGTCCCATGCAGCTCAGGCACACTCCCATCCCTCCCACTATGGCTTCTGGGTGCAGGGGAACAATCTCTCTGGGCAGAACTGGGACCAACAGTGCTGGTTGCCACCTAAATCTGTGTATTTCATGTGTCCTGTTGGCTTGGTCCCCTAAAGCTGCTGGGACACGGGACAGAGAATGGAATGGATCTAACAACTAACTGGGAAATAATGTCCCTGACACTGCTCAAAGTGTCTGCTTGAGGGGACCAGGAGGAAACAAACAGGCATGAGCCCAGTTCCTGGAGGCTGGTAAGGACATGATGAGGAGGATCAACAAGATAATGACCTTCAGAAGTCCCTTCCAAGCCCTGTTCTGTGACACTGGCTGGCAGGGTAAGGATTAATAAGGCTGGTGGGAATTACCTCTCATGTGAGCTGCTGCTCTATGGTCAGGCTCCCTCTCCCCTTGCCTACTTTGCTCTCCAGCCCCTCTGGTCTCGCCTGCAGCTAGAGCTGTGAGGAGCAGCTGCCACGGACGGGCAGGGAGCTGCAGAGCTGCTTACTTGGGGTAGGAGGAGTCACCAAGGCCCAGCACGGCATAGTCCAGCTGGCAGAGGGAGGAGGGTGCCAGGCTCTTCCGGAACAGAAACCTCCAGAACATCTACAAAGGGCAGGGCTGGGGGTCAGGCTGCTGCCAGGGAAGCTGCCCACAGCTCCCTGCTCACCCACTCACCTCCTGCAGAGGTGACCCCTGGAAGCAGTCACCACTGCTACCTCCCAGGAGGTAAGTCCCCCACTAGCTTTCCATGGTCCCCCTCAGCTGTTTAACTGCTGACACCTCCTGTGTCCCATCAGTAGCAGGAGGGCTGTCTGGTGCTGCTCCAAAGTTCCCCCCTCCAAATCCCACCATTGCTTAAGCTGCTTTGAGACAGAAATCCAGCCACTGGCCCAGGAATGTGAAAGCAACATGGAGAGGAGCATGTTGTACCTTCATGTTGTCAGGTGGGTCACCCTGGCCAGTGGTTGCACAGACAAACACCACCAATGGCTCGTGGATGAGGTTGGCCTGTGGGCACAAACATGGAAAGGCAAATTCAGGTCAGCAGTCTCCAAACATGTGTCTGCCTGTCCCAGCGTGGCTGCTAACATCACATCCCATTCACACACTGACCACACACGTGGAATAAAACCTGCAGCCCTGCATGGCACACCCTCCTCTGTGGCATCTGCTGCCCACATGCTGCCTGCATCATCGGCTCCTGGGCACTCCACACCTTGCAGGGTATGGCTGAGCATCTGTCACCTAGCACAGGTTCTAGCCCGAGTGTCACTGCTCAGTGTCACACTCAGCTGAATTCACCACAGGCTGCTCCCAGGAAGGGCACAGAACCATGCAGCAGGTCACAGGAAAGGTGGAGAGTGCCAGAAAAGTTTGGTGGAGATGGAGTAAGACGTGAAGCACTTGGAGCACGCTTTTGTGTCATCACTCACCACATCATAGCTATCCAGCGCCTCCACTCTGCACTGGAAGTGCCGTCGCTTGGCTTCTCTACCAATTCTTTCGGCTGTATCTTCAGCCGTCCCAGTCTGGCTGCCGAAAAGAACAAGAACTTTGCGCTCCGCCATCTGCAGGAAAGGAGGGACCAAGAGAAATCAGAACCGTGTCTACGCTGGGGAACAGCTCAAAGAGATGGGAAGCGCTGGAGGCCAGAGCCGGGAGACCTCCCGCGCTTCAGCCGCAGCATCATTCACTCACCATTCCCAGACCGGCACTTCCGCGTACGTCATCATATAGCGACGCTCTCGTAACGCCGTCACGTAGTGACGCTACCCTCAAACACGCGCTTAGCACCGCCTCCCTGTAGCGTCAGCGCGTAGCGCCGCTTCCTTGAAAACGTCATCACGCTGCGCCGCCGCCGGGCCCTAGGAGGCCTGGCGGGGCCGCGGGCAGCGGTTCCTCCGTTTCCGCTGTCTCAGTGTCCCTACAGCCGTCGGGACGATGTTGTTCTCCCTGCGGGAGCTGGTGCAGTGGTTGGGCTTTGCCACCTTCGAGATCTTCCTGCACGGCCTGGCCCTTCTGGTCTTCTCGGTATTGTTGGTTCTGAAGGTGGACGGCGAGGCCGCGGCGCTCTCCTGGTGGGTTGTTTTCGTGCCCTTCTTCGCCGCTGACGGCCTCAGCACCTATTTCACTACCATCGTCTCGGTGCGGCTCTTCCAGGACGGTGAGAAGCGACTGGCAGTGCTGCGGCTCTTCTGGATCCTCACCATCCTCAGCCTCAAGTTCGTCTTTGAGATGCTGCTGTGCCAGAAGCTGGTGGAGCACACGCGGGAGCTGTGGTATGGGCTCATCATGTCGCCTGTGTTCATTCTTCTCCAGCTGCTGATGATCCGAGCCTGCCGTGTGAACTAATGGCGAGGGAGCAGGCTGCGGATCGCTGCCCTTGCCCCGGCTCTCTGGGGAGCCCTGGACTCGTAGCCGCGGCCGTTGGGTTCCTCCTCCCCTGTATTTCTGGCAGTGGTGGTTTCAGGGTACAGAGGGCAGGAGCTGCTGGGGTTAACCTCGCTGCTGCTCTGTAGAGCATCCTGGTCCTGTTGTGCCGCGTCCTTATTTCAGTTCCCTCAGCTCTTGGTGTTCAAGTGTCCTGCTGTGCAAGCACTGTTTGAGATTGCAGGCACTTTATTGTGCAATAAAGCTGCATGGAAGAGTTTGCTTTGGTTAGAGAATTCTTTTTAATTTTCCTTTTGCTTTGGAAAACCTTTAGACTTGGAACTGCTGCCTGGAGAAGGGGAATCACCCAGGGGTGGGCTGGTAGCTGTAGAGCCCACACTGCTGCCAGCCAGAGGTGCCACAGCTGCTCCCTTGCCAGCCCTGCCCTGGTAGGGCTCATGGATGTAATGACAAAGATGTGCTTGCTGGCTTCAGCAGCAAGGATGATTTCCAGTGTCCTCACTTCTCTGAGCACTTTGCCCCTTCAGTGCTGGCAGGGTTTAGTGGGGTGTAGTGGTTTGAGTTTAGCTTCTCAGGGGAAACCAATACAATAATAGTAGGATGCCTTCCCTTCTCCCCTCCCCACCCTGTTTTGGAAAGGAGGAAAGAAAGGAGGAGACAGAAGGGGTTAAACCACCCACAGAACAGTCTGGCTACGGTTTCCAAGGTAAAAGAAAACTTCAACAACAAATAGAAAAGTATTTAAGGTAGAGGAGTTACAAATAGGTATAGGGAAGGGAAAACAAGATACAAAAAGTATATCCAAGCAGATGGATGGCAGTGGGTTGAAGAGATGGGCACCGTGTGGCAGAGACTGGCCACGTGGTGGGACAGGAGAGCAGGAACCAGGATGGTGGCAGGGAGCAGTTCATGGAGAGAGAGAGAGGAAGAGGAAGCTCCTC
>VWYK01097660.1:9191-48048 GCA_013399775.1 Semnornis frantzii
TCAGGAATCAAGTCGTGTGGAAATATCTTAGTGCTTTGCTATTCTTGCCAAGCAACAATTGTCATTGCTTGGGCTTCAGTACTTCCTGGGAGAATTCAGTAGGAAGGCTGTGATAAAAGCTTCTCTGAGCTAATAGTGTTTCCAGCTACAAGCTAAGCTGATTCTCCTCTCATCCAGAAAACCAGAAGATTTCAAAGCAATCTAAAACAATAGAAATGACTGTGGAGTAATGAGGTTGGGTTTGAGGAACCACTCAGTGGGATAGGCTCTGCCAGTTTGAGGAGGTTCTTGGTCTAACATATGATTTTATTTGCAGAGTAAGGCAGCTGGGAAGAAGACAAAGGTTTACCACATTGCCAAGGAGATCATGAGCTCAGAGAAAGTGTGAGTGTCGGTACTGAACACAACAGCCTTCAGTTCCCTTTCCTTTGAGCACTTCCAAGTCTAACTCTTCACTTTTTCTTGCTCTTTCTGACAGGTTTGTGGATGTGCTCAAGCTCTTACACATTGTAAGTATCCCCCACGCCAAAAAAAGACCTCTCCTCTTCCGTGTAAGCTGTTAAAGTTCTGTGCTTAGAACCTGTTGTAATTGTGATCCTTTTTCCTGCTCTGTTGGCATATCCAAAGTACTGAAGGTAACTTACATAGGCATGACTTGGGAGTTTCAGATGTTGCATAATGGACTCCTAATTTGGGGTGGTTCCTTCTTTACTCAATGTCTGCTGGATATTGCAAATGGGAGGGAAATTAATTTATATTCATCAGCACGGGTTTAATGAGGCAGCTTGTACCGTGGCAGCTGAAATAAAACCTTTGGTGAGAAAAACAAAGTCCTAGGGGGCAGGCAGGAGCAGCCCACCTTGAGAAATTGACACATTCTCGGGGCGATTTTACTAATTGGCCTTAATGATGCTGCTGGAGTGATGGATGCTTCTTTTTGCCGGCCTGGGTGCTTTGGCAGATGCTTGCTTTGTAGTACCAGCTGCGGCTGCAGCACCTCCCGCAGCCAGGGCTGCTCTGTTCTCCCTGCTGGGACAGAGCTGTCCCCTGTGGAACAGCTCTGCTGAAGGAGGCTTTGGCTTTCTCTAGCTCTGGTGTGCGTGTCCGGTCCCCGGCTGGTACGTGTGCCTGTGCCATCCTGCCAGGCTGCTCAGCGCAAGCACGGTGCTTTGTGTTCTCCTTGGGCAGTGGCAGTGGTGATGCATTGGTCTGTCCTGCCCTCTGGGGAAGCATGTCCTGGGGAACTGCAAACAAAGGCTCTTAGGGGTGCCTGGACACAGTCCTGTAATGCAGAGCTCCTCCAGGAAACACAAACCTCACCACACCACTTGCTGATTTCTCTCTTGCTAATTGGTTTCCTTATTCTCCTTGAGCTTGGCTTTTAAGAGCTGGGTCAGACAGTTGTGGCCAAAATATCATTTCTGTTCAGCATGGTTTCTAGTACACAGCTCAAGCATAAATACTGCTTAGAGGAAGTGAGGTGATCTGATGAGAAGAGAAGGCTCCAGGGACACCTTGGAGCAGCCTTCCAGTACCTGAAGGGGGTTATAGGAGAGCTGGGGAGGAACTTTTGACAGGGGCTGGGAGTGGCTGGGTGAGAGACAATGGCTTGAAGCTGGAGGAGGGGAGATTGAGACTGGAGGTGAGGAAAAAATTCTTGACAGTGAAGGTGGTGAGACACTGGCACAGGTTGCCCAGGGAGGCCGTGGATGTCCCTCCCTGAAGACGTCTAAGGCCAGGCTGGATGAAGCCTAGAGCAACCTGTGCTGGTGGGAGGTGTCCCTGCCTGTGGGCTGTGTCCCTGCCCATGGCAGAGGGCTGGAACTGGATGGTCCTGAAGGTCCCTTCCAATCCAACCCATTCTATGAATCTGTGAACCTCAGTGAGTCTCCTTGGCAGAGTGGGCACAAATTTGGAGGCTCTCTGCATGCTCATTTTTCAGTGAGTAAAGACTACCATACCTGAGAGGCACATGTTGTGACTGGCACACAGTGCTGTGCCTGGGGGTTTGTCTGTGCTCCTCAAAGGCCTTATCACACCTGGGTACTCTATTTAGCCACAGCATTTCCTGTGGACACTTCTATCCACATTTCAATGCTATCATTTTGGTTTCATCTGCACCGAACCTCTTTGGCATAATAGCTTCAGTGTCAGGCTGTGCTCTTCTACCCACAGATTTGATTGGTCAGGAGAAGCTCCATTACACCTTCTGACCTTCTGAACCATCTATTAGTTGTATTCCAAAGAGTAAATCATAGAATCACAGAACTTTTTGGCCGGGAAAAGCCCTCTAAGATCACCCAGTCCAGCCATCAACCCAGCACCACTATAGCCACTAAACCATGGCCCCACCTTTCTTGAATGCCTCCAGGGATGGTGACTCCACCACCCCCCTGGGCAGCCTGTGCCAGTCCCTGACCACTCCTGCAGTAAGAGATACTCAAAATGTTAATTCCTTTGGCAGTGATCTGAATTTAGCAGTATTATCCTCAGTCTCTAACCATGCAGCTCCTGCCTGTTGGTACAGCCTGGGGATGGGTGTGTTGATGTGAAAAGAAGGTTTTTAAGCTGCTAGCGCTCTGAGCATTTGAAGTGAAGCCTAAAGCAATTGCGAAGATGAGAATGTGACTGCGAAGTGGTTACAAGCAGCACTGAATTCTTGGTAGCATTTTTTTCTTTCTATAATGCCTAAGTGAGGTGGAGCAGCTCCTCCAAGACCCCAGGGTGCCAACCTGTTTGGGCACCGTCTCTCTGTAAGCACTCCTGACTGCTGCTGTGGGAGGCAGCACACAAAAGCTGCCTGGAAAATGCCAAACGCTTTGGGGAGGGTCCTGTAATGTGAGCTGAGCTCTCATAACTGAGCTCATGGACTCAGCTGGCCTGGCACAGCGTCCCAACCATCTTTGTGAGGGAGTTGCTGGAGGAGGCTGACCAAACCTTAGGGGGAATCTCGAATTCTCTATATTTCTGTGACTCCTGTGGTGCTCTTTGAGAGGGCAAAATTCCAGTATAATGCTGCTGGAAAATCCTGAAAGCAGAGGAGCTTAAATCAGGCCACCTCATCTGTAATGCATCTTTGTGGCATGGCTCATGCATGGCCTCCGGAGGGTAAAGGAGGGTTGAGAAGATGTGAAAAGTGCTGCTTGTAGCCTAAGGGCAATTGCAGAAAAGAGACAAAGAGCTGTGAAGTGAATGTCACACATCAGCAAGGGAAGCTAGCCTGCCCGAGGTGCTCTGTGCCCCCCAGCACCTGGGCTCCTGGAGAAGCAGCAAAGCCAGAACCCTGCCCTCTGTGCTGCTGGAGCCCTGGGGAGTGCTTTGCTAGGCACAGGTGGGAGGAGAGGGCAAGCTCCCTGCTGCTTCCCTGTCAGTTCTTTTGCCCAGGTTTGTTCCAGGTTGTGTTCTTTGGCTAAACTCACCACTCTCTGTGTTCTCCCATCCTTTGGACTTTTATTTTGCCCTTGCTGCTGAGGCTCCTGTTCCAGCAGAGGGACGTGATTTTGGGAGGGGCTCCTTCCACTGCAGTGCTTAGTGTCTTTGTGCTGTGTGAGCAGAAGAAACCTTAGGCCTGAGGGCTTTTGCCTCAGCCTTTACATCAGCACTTCTGACTTAGGTCCCTGTTCTGGCTTTATTAGGACTCTGAGAGTAAGTGGGAGGTTGTCAGGAGGCACTTTGCCTTTCCTGCAGCCACAGGAGGATCAGCCTCTCGCTGGAGATGCAGCTAAGAGGTCAAGCATCTCTCCTTTTTCTGTTGTGTGCCCTTCCTGAGGCACAGGATGAGAAATTCTAATGCTATGCTTACATTTTCAGCAGACAATTGCAAAATTGTATGTATTTAGTTTAATGCCTCTGTTAAAATGTAGACTTTGTGTATACTGTAGCAAATTATGGAGGAAAAAATCATAGTAGATTTGGAAAAAGAAAAGGAAATCCCAACCTCTGATCCTGGCTTAAAAGTAACCTGTATAAAATTCTCTAAACCTCCAGCTCATTTTCCTTCAGCATTTGACCAGTTTGGGTATGTTAATAAATCTTTAGTCTATGAAGTGCTTTAGAATTGCTGGTTGAGGCATTTGACAAGGAATTGCAGCTGCAGCTTCTTAAGAAAGCTAATGCAGTAGTTTTGGGTGGGAAGGAAATGCTACTCTGCTGCCAGCCTCTTCCCTGAGAGAACATTCTGGGCACCTGCCACAGGCAGAGAATTGGCTGGTGAGAGAAATGAACCAGCTGATACTGTTAAGGACTTACAAATGCTTTTACTACCTGAGGGGGAAAAAAGGTGTGGAAGGACTTGGCAGCTTTCTAGAAGAAGTCTCATGTGTTTGGAGAATGCCAGGGTCTGTACTCACAGTCTTCCTTCTGTTGGCAGAGTTTGGCAGCTGAAGGCTGGCAACCTGAATCCAGTGGTGTTGTAAATCTATTGATGACTTCTCCTGGAGCTCTAGTTACAGGATCACCAAATTGCCTGGCTGGAAAAGACCTTGAGGTCAAGCCCAGCCATAACCTAAACATTTCCCTGTAGACAGCTCTCAGACCTGTCCCTCAGCACCTCATCCAAACATCTTTTGACCACCTGCAGGCATGGTGACTCCATCACCAACCTGGGCAGCCTGTTCCTGTGGCTGTTCCCAACAGCTGTGGTCAGTGTGTCACATCCAGGAGCCTGGCTGGTGCCCAGAGGGTGAAATATCCTCCCTGCCCTCCTCCTATGAGTACATGGAATGTGTGTGTGCGTTCCTTGACAGGAGTCTAAGCACAAGCACATTTCTTTCCCTGAAATTAAACTGCTATTTGAGCTATCTGCAGGTGTTTTTAGCTGGGAGTTGTGCCCCAGAGGAAGGGATTATGGCTTGGTTTTTGCTTTGCCAAAGGTATGTTCTAGCAGAGCTGATCAAAGGTGAATACTGGTTGAAGGCTCAGGAGTAAAATCCATGCCCATGCTTAGAGCATTTTGGTCCTTCTCCTCCAGTTAAATTTGCCAGGAGTTTTGATTTCACTCCTTTGAAATTATCTTCATTCAGCTGTTAGAAGGTACACTTAGGCAGCAGCTGGGCAGGGCTTTTGTTGCTCAGGTTTCCAGCTGGACCTGTCCCTTTGCTCCTTAGGCTGATACAGAGCAGGTCGCTTTGCTATGCCCTGGAAGGAGCTGAGAGGAATCTGAGTCAGGAGGGGAAGTGTGTGGGCTGCTGGCAAATGATTCACAACAAGATCAGAACCATTTCAGAGATCGTGGCCCTTTGCTTATTTAAGGAGGAGTAGGGAGGAAACAAGAGCAGGGAAGGTGGTGTCCTCCTCAAACATTGTTTAATAGCAACACAGCTCTAGGGGGAGCAAATACTGACAGGATAAATTAAGAGCCCTGAACGTCTTCAAGGTGGAAATGTCTTACCAAGCAGTGATTGAGTTATCATTTAATCCTAGAACACCTCAGGCTGGAAGGCACCTCAGAGCTCATCTCCTCCAACCTCCCCACCATGCCCAGTGACACCTCTCAACTAGATTCAGTTCCTCAGAGTCTCATCCAGTCTGGCCTGCAACAACCCCAGGCAGGAGGCAGCCACAGCTCATTCATCCCACAGCATGGCAAGTCCTACAGGCTGGGGACAGAGTGGCTGCAGAGCAGCCAGGCAGAAAGGGACCTAAGGGTGCTGGTAGAGAGTAGCTGAACATGAGCCAGCAGTGTGCCCAGGTGACCAGGAGAGCCAATGGCATCCTGGCCTGGATCAGGAACAGTGTGGCCAGCAGNCCAGCAGCAGAACAAGGGGATACAGCCTCAAGTTGTGCCAGGGGAGGTCTAGGCTGGATGTTAGAAGTTCTTCGCAGCAAGAGTGATTGGCATTGGAATGGGCTGCCCAGGGAGGTGGTGGAGTCTCCGTTCCTGGAGGTGTTCAAGCAAAGCCTGGCTGGGGCACTTGGTGCCATGGTCTGATTGATTGGATGGGGCAGAGTGATAGGTTGGGCTAGATGATCTTGGAGGTCTCTTCCAACCTGGTTGATTCTAAGGGGATGAGGTTCTCCCAAATTTCAGTGCTGGAAGATTTAAATGTTTCCCTCCTCCACTGCATATCTTCTTCTCATATGCACTTTATCCCAGGATGTACAGCACACCAAACTGCAAAGCTGCTCTTCCAATAGGATCTGCTTTTTAAGTGTGGGGACTGCTTAATGAGTTCAGATTGCAAGGCTCCTTTTTAATCAGAAAATCTCTCTCTAATGAATTGCTACTAGAGTGCTTCAAAGACATTTCTAGGCCAGCTCAGGTACTTGTCTTTGAGCAGACAGATGAAAGCAGTCAGTGCTCTGCAGCAGGCTTTTGTAGCATTAGATGCTCTAGAGGTTTGTGATCTGCATCAGCTCTTGCAGTTCCGCACAACTATCAGGACAGTGTTTATTAAAGCATTGGCAGCAGCCCTTCTGCTTGCCTGTAGCAGTGAGCAGCTCTAGCAGGAGTTAGGTTCTGAAGTCATTCACCTGCTTGCGCCAGAAGCTGTTCTCCGAGTGCCTCCCACCCTTTGGAGCGGAATTCCAGGGTTTCCTTCAGAAGATGTCGTCTTCTACCCCTGGTAGCTGCAGCAGAGCTGTTGTGTTTCCATCCTGCAGCAGGAGTTGCTTCCCCAGGAGGCCATTCCTGCAAGTGTGAGCACTGAGCTGCATCCTTGCTGCCTGCCTTTGGCGTTTCCTGCCCTCAACTCCTCAGGCTTCTGCTCTCTGCCTCCAGCTCTTCGCTTCAGCTCCAGATGAACTTGGCGTGACAGTTACTTCACACCCACTCCCAGGTTAAAAATAAGCTGTAATCTGATTACAAAATGGCAAATGCATTGTGCTGCTGCTGGAGGGAAGGCTTGGTAATGGAAAAGGGGGGAAAAAAACACCTTGGAGTGTAGGTATGTTGCTGTTCGGCAGGCTGCTGCGCGTCACTTGGAGCCCCAAACTTATCTTTCTGCCCTGCCTTTCCTCTTCGCAGGGCTTCCTCCCTTGTGGGGGTGATGAAGCAAAGTCCTGGTTGGGTGTTTTAATGGTAGGGCTAGCAGTGGCATGAGCCAAAGTCCAGTCGACCTGAGGGACTTCTGATCGAGCTAGTCAAAAGATCAACTCCGTAGCTGGGAATCATGCTGCAAACTCTTGGAATGCTGTCTCTGAAGTTAAATAAGCTTCTGCACTACAAATGGCATTCCTGCCTTATCTGCCGCTGCTCAGCCCTGCCTCCCTGCTCCCCCTCTATTGTTTGGCCAGGGAGAAGCCCGGGCTGTTGATTGCCCTGCAGACAAAACTGCTTTTCTTTGGAGCTCACAACAGTCAGACAAAACTGCTCTCTGCCGCCGAGGCCCAGGGAATACAGTGCAGGGTGTGTGCAGCTGATCTGGGGGGGAGAGGAGGATGCTCTCAGAATATGATGGTGCATTTTGTGTGAGGCTCTGCAGAGCTCCTCGCTGGAGCTCTGGCCATTGTAATTCCATCTATCACCCCAGTGTTAAGCAGTGCCCTGGGGTCAGGAAAGCCCAGGAGATGCAGCTGGTAGTTAACCCGTGTGTCACTAGTCTGCGCAGAGGATGTGAACCAGAGCATTTCCATATGAATGAGGCCATCTGGTTTTTAACTCGCTTCTGTTCAGTGCTCTGCCTTCCCCCGGCACAGCCATCGGCCTTCCATCTCCTTTCTGTTTCTTGTCGTCGCCTTCTTGACCCAGAGGGTCACAAAGCAAGAAAGTGTGTCTGGGGCTCAAGCTGCCCAGAACCGATGTAATGAGGAGAGAGGACAGGGGGGAAAAGATGAAGCTGAAGTTTGAGACAGCCTAAATAACGCCAGGTGCTGGAGTGAGGAGATGGAGCTAGTCAGGCCTGTAGTGACAGACCTGGGGAGGCAGAAAGGAAGCTTTCTTGTCCTTCCAACCTGCAGATTTTCAAAGGCAGCTGCAGACCCCACAGACATTCAGCACTTTGCTTTGGAACATGTTGGTCACTATTTCTCAGGATGCCTCCAGTTTGTAGATGTGTTACAGGTTTAAACAGATCACAGATTCAGGAAGAGCTGTTACAAGTCTTTCTTGCACTGCTGCCCAGACCCAGCAGAGATAATGCAGTGCACCACCTCCCTTGGCTTTCCTCTTGGTCAGTTTACACAGTGTTTGCTTTCAAGTGAAATGCTAAATTCCTAAGCTGCTGCTGCTGCAAAGTTTGTTTGCCTGTGTTCAGGGCAAACGCCCACTGGGGTGGATGCTGAGTTTAGCATGGGTACAATCCTGGCCCTGCCGAGTTGTGTGAGGTCAAGGTTTTAACTCTGAAGAGTTTAAGGAGGACCAATGAGCCTCAGCTCTGTCTACTGGGAGCTGGTTATAGCATAAAAATGCTAGAGTAAGATCCTTCGAGTGTAAAAATACTGTAAGGAGATGCTCCGAGTGTATGCAGGGTTTTAGTCCTCCTGTAAAGTGTTTTGAAGCAGCAGTCTTGGTTTGGATCATCATCAACACTTGGAATCTCATAGTTCCCATCCATTGCCACAGTATCCTTCTGTTAGGTGGCATTTTTCTGGTGTGTGGATGAGCTGCTACTACAAGGAATAGTTTTTGTGGCCATATTTTTGTCCAAGAGCCACATATTCCAAAAGGGTGTTTCTAGATGACCTATCAAGACTAGTGTGGCTTTAAAACAATTTCGCAAAATGGGTTGGGTTGGAAGGGATCTTCAAGATCATTTACTTCCAAACCCCCTGTCATAGGCAGGGACACCTCCCACCAGCACAGGTTGCTCAAGGCCTCATCCAGCCTGGTCTTGAACACCTCCAGGGAGGGGACATCCACAGCCTCCCCGGGCAGCCTCTGCCAGTGTCTCCCCACCCTCACTGCAAAGAATTTCTTCCTCCAGTCTCAATCTTCCCTCTTCCAGTTTATGATGACATCAGCTGATTTTGCTAGCACATTTGTGCTTTCTGACCCAAATATTCTCCAGAGATGCTGCAGGCTGCCAACCCCTTGCAGACAGACGCTCTCTGGTCCCGCTTTGTTTCCCCCTGTGTTGTACCCGCACACCTCCCGAGGGCATGTTGTAAAAATAATGAACAACTTCTATATTATGCATACAGGAGCAAGAAAATAAAGCTGCAGCCTCAAGCCAAAGGGATTAAGGAGCCCCAGGGGAGTCAGCTGAAGTTGCAGAGAAGCAACCCTCAGCTGGTGCCCGCCTTGGCTCTGGTGGCAGGGAGCAGCGCCCGGGCAGCAGGCAGGGGGAAGGTGCTGGGAAGGCTCTGCACTCACGGCAGGGGGTTTCTGTCCTCTCTGTGCCCCCCCCAGGATTTTCGGGACGCTGTGGCCCATGCCTCTAGGCAGCTCGGGAAGCCGGTGATTGAGGACAGAGTCCTGAACCAGATCCTGTACTACCTACCTCAGCTGTACGAGCTCAACCGCGACCTGCTGCGGGAGCTGGAGGAGCGCCTGTCTCACTGGTGACTACCGACCAGGGGCACCACTGCGCTGGTGCTGTGGGAATTCACCCGGGGGGCTGCTGGGGTTGCCTTTTGCTGGGGCTCTGCATGCCTTCTGAGCTGACAGCACTGGTTCTGTAAGTACAGCAGACAGCTGACCATTCAGATGTGCTTTTCACCACTGAGCTGATGAGAAGACATTCCCAAGGAAGTTTGCCGGTTCGCAGATTGCATCTGGTTGGAAGGGACCCTCAGAGGTCATTGTGTGTCTAGGAAGGTGCAGGAGGCATGTCAGAGCATGTTCTTAGCAGTCACACCTCCTGACTGGAAATGCCTTTTTTAATTGAGGTGTTTAATTGCATGGGCATGCCCAGTGGACTGGTTGCAGGAAAGGGCAAGGAGGCGGTGCTGAAGGCTGCCTTGCTCTTAAAGGTGCTTGGGATCTACTAACCAGACACAGCACTGATCAGCAGCCACAGTCCCACTGTAGTCCATTCTCAGGTACACTGGTGGGTGAATTTAAGTCGTCTGGACAGAGCCTCCTGACAAAAGGCTGAAGTGGTGCAGGCTGCAGTGCTGAGCTGGCTGCGGAGCCAGGGGGCTGCAGTGCACAGCTGAGGGTCTGCATCCTCAGGGCAGAGTTAGGTTGGGCATCAGGAGGAAGTTGTGCACAGTGAGGGTGGGGAGAGACTGGCACAGGCTGCCCAGGGAAGAGGTTGAGGCCCCATCCCTGGAGACATTCAAGATCAGGCCAGATGTGTCCCTGGTCAGCCTGCTGTAGCTGGAGGTGTCCCTGCTGCCTGCAGGGGGCTGGATGAGAGGGCCTTGGAGGGTCCCTTCCAAACCAGTGCAGTCTGTGAGAACCCAGCGTGGACTGAAGTGGTTAGATGGTTCAAGACCCTTTAGACAAACTGTCTGTGAACTGGTTGTCTTGCAGCTCTGGTGTGCTGAGATGTGCCTGCAGGGGTTCTCAGAGCAGCTGCTGAGATGGATGTCTGTCTGCTGAGCTTTTTGTACAGAGCCAGAGCTGGCACATCTTGCTCTGAGAAGCATCCTTCGCTCCTGTCTTAAGATGTCCGGTTTCTAGCTCTTCCTAATGATTCTATTTTCTGTTTCCAGGCTTGAGCATCAGAGAATTGCTGATATATTTGTTAAGAAGGGTCCCTACTTAAAGATGTACTCAACTTACATCAAGGAGTTTGATAAGAATGTTGCACTGTTGGATGAGCAGTGTAAGAAGAACGCAGGTTTTGCTGCAGTGGTCAGAGACTTCGAGGTACTGTGATCCTTTCAGCTGCTGTCATCTTCCACAAGGCTTTAGAAACTGTTCTTTAATTTGCTTGGGTTTGGGTTTTTTGGTTGGTTAGTTGGATTTTTTATTGTGTGGTTGGGGATTTTTTGTGTGTTGTTTTGTTTTCTGCAGTCTTGGCTTGAGACCTAGCAAAGGTGGGGATGGCAAGGCAGCACGTCAGGTTTTGTGACGTGACTTCTGATTCTGGCTACCACTGTGAGATGTGATACAGGACCTTTATTTTCAGACAGCGCACCACAGGACCTTTATTTCCTTAGCTGTGCCTCCTGCTCATGCTGTGCAGTGAGTGACTGCCCCATTTTAACCAGGTTTATTTCCCTGCCACATCACAGGGCAGTAACTTAGTCACAGGAACAGTGTTTTGTTTCAGCTGGAAACTGTAAGAGATTAATTTTCTCGTCCCATATTTCTAGAAGTTTCATCCCCAGCAGGTTCAGCAATCAGAAAAAAAAACTGATTTGTGTCCCTAAAAGCATTGCTGGATTTTTACATAACTCCCTTAAGCCATAGAACTTTGGAGGTTGGAAGAGACCTTGGAGATCCCCGAGTCCATCCTCTTGCCTAGAGCTCACAGTCCCACCACTGCTGCTAAGCCACTGCCACTAATCCATGTCCCTCAGCACCACATCCATGCACGTTTTAAATCCCTCAAGGAATGATGACTCCTCCTCCTCCCTGGGCAGCCTGTTCCAGTGCCTGGAAAGAATGCCTGGAAGAAGAGGTGAGAGCTCCCCAAGCAGCTGATCCACACCAAGTGTGCATTTCTCTCCCCTGCCCTGGGCTGCCCTCGGGCAGCTCACAACTGCTTTCTGCTCACAAGTGATCTGACAGGCTGCACTCAGGGGGCAAAGGAAGAGCTTGAGGTAGGGTCAGCAAGGACAGGAAGAAGAGGCCTTCTTGAGGCCTTTTGCATTTGGATGCAGGTTAAATGCAAGCTTAGGGTAAGTGACATTTTTGAGCATGGCTCTTCTGAGGTGTGGATTAATTAAACCTTCTGCACTGAGCGCCACTGCCTAATGGATACCAAAGAGTCTCTTGCTCTTGCCACTGGTGTTTGCTTCCTTGTGAGAAACTTCACTTTCCTTCCTCACAGACAAAGCATGGAGTGGAATGTGGGTGGGGTGAGCGCTTACTGATGCTTTTGAACTGGATTCATTGAACTGGATTCATGTTCCCCCAGGGAAGTACTTGCTCTGCAGTGTGGTGGTGAGCACAGGCAGCAGCAGCTGCTGAAGGCAGAGCAGTGCAGTGGGTTTGTAGGTGTCTTGTCTTGACTGCCACAGAATCCTCACTCATCTTGGCTCTTTGTTTCAGATGAGCCCTCGCTGTGCTAGCCTGGCCCTCAAGCACTACCTGCTCAAGCCAGTTCAGAGGATTCCTCAGTACAGGCTGCTGCTGACAGGTACAGTCCATCTCTCTGGCATGCTGAAGCCAGTCTCCACCTCCAGGACAGCCGCTCGCAGGCTACTGGCTCCATCTGTAAACTCTTCAGACAGAGAATCATTAAGGTTGGAAAAGACCTTTGAGATCATTGATCCAACCCTAACCCAAGTAGCATGAGCACTAAACCATCTTCTGAAGGGTTTGTTCAGAAGATGGCATGGATTCAGGTGCTTGTTTTGTTAACCCTGCAGTAAGATACACAAGCAGGGTGCTCATATTCCCAGCACTGTGGCGTAGCCTCTGATGGCAGAGTCACGGATTCATAGAATGGTTTGGGTTGGAAGGGACCTTCAAGCTCATCCAGTTCCAGCCCCCTGCCATAGGCAGGGACACCTCCCACCAGCCTGGCCTTGAAGTCCTCTAGGGAGATGACATCCACAGCCTCCCTGGGCAACCTGTGCCAGTGTCTCCCCATCCTCACTCTAAAGAATGTCTTCCTAATCTCCAGTCTAAATCTACCTTTCTCAAGCTTCAATCCATTGCCTCTCCTCGTGTCACTACAAGCCCTTGTCAAAAGTCCCTTCCTGGCTTTCTTGGAGGCTGTCTTTGGGTACTGGAAGACAGAGACATGTAGCAGTACTTGGCAAGCATGAAACCTGTAGTGCTTCTTGTTTGTTCCTGTGGTGATAGAAACCCAGTTTCCATAGAGGATTGGAAAGCTCCTGGATGGCTTTGAGGTTTGTTTTTTGGTTTTGGGTTTTTTTTTGTTGTTTTTTTTTGTTGGTGTTTTGGTGAGGGTTTTTTTGGTGAGGATGTTTTGTTATTATGGGTGGTTTTGTTTTGTTTTGTTTTGTTTTGTTTTTAATGAAGGAAAAAGGTAGGACGGAAAATTGGAGGTAGGAGAAGGAAGTGATAGATCTGAACTTCTGCAATTAGCTTCTCCATTTCTCCCCCACCCAAATCTTTTGTCTGTAAAATCCATTCTCTTTTAAAGGCAGAATACCTGGGCTTAGTGCAAACATCAGTAAATGCTTCAGACTCCTTACAGAGGCACTGTAAGAGCTGGCTCGGGACTGGGCAGTCTGGGCTGGGTACCCTGCTCTGGCACTGGGTTGTTCGGGTGACCTTGTGCAGGTCATCTCCACCACCCCCTGCCGCCTCCTGTGCGAAAGGAGGGCAGTGCTAGAGGACTCCTTTGTGAAGCCTTTCGAGATAGTTGGGTGTGGGAGGGGGATGGCTCCTGTAAGGAATTGGAAATACTTAAGGCATTGTTTTTGAAAGCCTTTGCCTCTTGATGAGCAATTTAAAAATAGTCTGTTTGTGTAGTAACTGCTAAATAAAAGGCTCCATGACCTTTTTTTTTTTTTTTTTTGGCTCTGTAGCAACTTGCTGGCATTTCCCCAGCAAGTCCTTACTGCTGACTGCTGTGGGAGTTAGACTCAAACATTATGCAGCAGTTACTAAGTTATCAGCATTGATATTTTCATGTTAATGAGCTCATTAGAGCAGCAACTATAGAGAAAAGGGTGGAAAAGGGACTGCTTTGTAGCCGAAAATCTTAGCCACTCTTAACTGATAAAATCAAGCCATAAAATGGCATCTGGGGAGCTGCTTTCTTTTCAAAAGACACTGGCTTAAGGCATGGTGTTGTAGGCTGTTAGTGCAAAATCAGAGCAGAGCTTTGGAGTTCAAAGGGATTAGTTAAAAGGGTTGATCAGGATGAAGTAAATGCCAACACAGGAAAGGAGAAGTGTCAGGAGGGGATGACAGGGAACGCAGATGTTGAAGGGGTATTCCTTGTGGTCATTAACTGCCCTGTGGCTGTAGCTGGCTGGGTGAGACCTGAAAACCCCTCCTGTGAGGATGGGGGTTGCCCTGGGGGAACCCAGGCTGCAGACCTTGCTGTGGTCATACATCTGCAAACGCTGTGGGCAGGAATGGGATTGCAGTGCTGGCTGCTGGTCCAGAAAGATCATTTTTCCTGTTTTCCTTGAGCAATGGAGAGGTAAGACTAAGAATGTAGCCATGCTGGGGCTGGGGAGGGTTGTTTTGACTCGGTTCCATTTCCAGTCTGTTTTGCAGTTCTGTTGTCCTTGACATTCTCAGACTTCCATATCTCTTTGGCTGACCCAGCTGCTCTGTCACCTTGCAACAGCTCTGGGTGGTGCTGAGCAATCTCTCCACACTCTTGTGCTGCAGAACTTAGAATCATATAATCAGTCAGGGTTGGAAGGGACCACAAGCATCATCTAGTTCCAAGTCCCCTGCCATGGGCAGGGACACTTCACACTAGATCAGGCTGTCCAGAGCCTCATCCAGCCTGGCCTTAAGCACCTCCAGGGATGGGACCTCAACCACCTCCCTGGGCAACCCCTTCCAGGTTCTCATCACCCTCATGCTGTAGAACTTCCTCCTTATGTCCAGTCTGAATCTCTCCACCTCCAGCTTTGCTCCCTTTCCTCTAGTCCTGTCACTCCCTGATTTCCTAAAATATCCCTCCCTAGCTTTTTTGTAGGCCCCATTCAGATACTGGAAAGCCACAATAAGGTCACTTCAGAGCCTCCTCTTCTCCAGGCTGCACAGCCCAAACTCTTTCAGTCTGTCCTTATAGCAGAGCAGCTCCAGCCCTCTGAGCATCCTTGTGGCACTTCTCTGGACATGCTGCAGTATGTCCACATCCCTCTTGTCTCAGGGGTTCCAGAACTGTATGCAGTACTCCAGGTGGAGTCTCAGCAGAGCGGAGCAGAGGGGGAGAATCACCTCCCTTTCCCTGCTGGCCACACTTCTCCTCATGCAGCTCAGGCTCTGGTTGTCTCTCTGGGCTGCAAGTGCACATTGCCAGCTCATGTTGAGCTTCTTGTCCCTCAGCACCCTCAAGTCCCTCTCCTCAGGGCTGCTCTCCAACCAGTCACTGTCCAAATTCTACAGAACATGCCAGATCCTGAGCTCTGTTGTTGCAGTGGGGTGAGGTGGGGTGATGCAGCAGCTACGGAGGCCGAAGACGGGAGGCCTGCGGTGAGAGAGGAGAAGGCAGTGGGTAAGGGCAGGGGAGCAAAGGTCCTGGAGGAAATGAAGCTGCAGGACCTGAGTCAGCAGGGATTTCTCCCATGTGTATGCTGTGTGGCCGTGGGAAGGCTTTGTGCTGCTAACCTGCTGCACCATGCTCACCTCCTAAGGTTGTTCTGTGCTTTGAGGTGGGGCTGCTGCTGTCCTAACAAAAGCAGGGGCAGATGGCCTCACAGATCAGGCCAGGAGAGGCCCAGATCAGCTGTGCTTCTGTTTAATTACACAGCTTTCCCAGGCCAGCAAGGGAGCTTCTGCTTTGCACATGCTGCCCAGGAGCTCTGTGCCACACATGGCAGAGGGGCTTTGGGGGAGCTTAATTAGAGCCATGGAGAGGTGACTCTTCCCAGCCCCTCAGGTTTGAGAAGGTGATAAGAGACTGCAAGAAGTGAATAGGCTCTTCACTGTCACAGGATAAGCCTCTCTCCTCTTGCTCTCACCACGGGGTCTTCAGGAACAGAGTCTCTTACTGTCCTAACCGGGTACAGTGAAGAGAAGCTGAGGGAGATGAAAACTAAGCCGTGGAGCATGGTGCTGCTTTGCAGGCAAAAGCAGAATTCATAGAATCATAGAACTGCTGAGGTTGAAAGAGACCTTGGAGATGACCAAGTCCAGGCTCTCACTGTAGAGCTCACAATGTCACCACTACTGCTGAGCCACTGCCACTAACCCACGTCTCTCAGCACCACATCCTTGTGGCTTTTAAACACCTCCAGGGGTGGGGCCTCCACCACCTGTCCCTGGGCATCCTGGGACAGTGCCTGACCACTCCTGCAGTGAAAGGTCCTTTTCAGAGCTGATCGGATCTACCCAGATAGTGCTCTGACAGCAGCTGCTTACCAGCATGCCCAGCAGTGCAGCAGGCTAGCTCTGGGTTTGGTGGACTATGTCCACCCCAGTATTGCTCTGCAACATCTGGAGACTGCCACAGCACAAGATCTCCAGGGCCAGGAAGAGTGCAGTATTTCTGGAGTGTAGCTGGAGAGGTTTTGGGGCCGTCGTAGACTCTTTTTTAGAAACCACACATTGCCCAGTGCCTGATAATGACCTGGCAGAGCTCTGAGGAGAGCAGAAAGCTATGGGGCTTCCTGTGGCCCAGGCAGGCAGAGCTCCCTGCAGGATCCCCCAGCCAGTTCCTCTTCCTTCAGCCTGCCCTCCCTGCTTCTGTCTTGCATCCTCCCTTAGGTCTTTGCCAAAACAATGAAATATCAATGCCAAATACCTTTCTCCATGTTCTTCTGGTGTTTTCCCAGCCCTCATTAGCTGTGATGGGATTTCTCACTCTGTAGCATTTGTGCTGCAGAAGATGTGTCATAATTCCCCTTTTATTGTACATAAGGAAAAGATGATAGTGCAGGGAGCAGTCTGAGGGGCATGCATGGAGCAAGGCAGTTTCCGGAAGCAGCAGCAGTTGCCTCCTGAGCCTTCCTGAGGGAAAGGATGAATTTGGGTAGGGCAAGCATATGGGAGTTGAATTCTTTCACTCCTACTTTTACAACTGAGAAGCTAAAATTGAGTGCTTGCAAGGTCACAGCAGGTCTGTCAGAATCTCAGTACCTCCATGCAAAGGTGGTTTATAAATCATGGGAGCAGTCTAACATGGAGATTGCTTTGGAAGTTTCTGATTTGGTTTATTTCATTTTTAAGCAGTTGGAAGCTCTGTCTTGTAGGCAGTAATAGAAGGTTGGCTTTTTACTGAGGATATAGAATCACAGAATGGCTCAGGTTGGAAGGGAGCTCAGAGCTCATTTGCTACAGCCTCCCCACCATGCCCAGGGACACCTTTCAACTAGACTCAGCTGCTCAAGCCCTCATCCAGCCTGGACTGCAACACCCCGAGGCCGGAGACAGCCACAACTTCCTTGGACAGCCTGGGCCAATCTCAGCACCTTCCTACTGAAAAACTTCTTCCTCAGCTCCAGTCTCACCCTGCTCTGCCTCAGCTCCAAACCATTCCCCCTTGGCCTGTCTCTAGACCCCCTCAGCACAAGTCCCTCTGCAGCCTTCCTGCAGGATCCCTTCAGCTCTTGGCAAGCAGCTCTGAGGTCCCCTGGAGCCTTCTCCTCTGCAGGCTGCACACCCCCAGTTCCCTCAGCCTGTCCTCACAGCAGAGCTGCTCCAGCCCTTGGAGCATCTTTGTGGCCTCCTCTGCACTCTCTCCGCTGCTCTGTGTCCTCCTGCTGTGGACAGCAGCACTGGAGGCAGGATTGGAGGTGAGGTCTGAGCAGAGCAGGGCTAAGGGGCACAATCCCCTCTCTTGCCCTGCTACCCACACTCCTCTGGCTGCAGCCCAGCACACAGCTGCCTGCTGGGCTGCATGAGAGCACTGCTGGCTCCTGGGGAGCTGCTCAGCACCCAACATCCCCAAGGCTCTTTCTTCAGGGCTGCTCTCAGCCCACTCTGCACCCAGCCTGCGTTGGTGCCTGGGATTGGCCTGACCCAGCTGCAGAACCCTGCACTCTGTCAATGAGTAACTGACAGCATATTGCACGTTTTGGTGCACAAGACACAGAAGCAGGGAACGGGGACTCGAGGAAGATATTTTCTTGTCTAGTCTTACATTTGGAGTTATTTTTAGCCAAGTAGAAGAGCCTTAAAAACTCTCAGAAGTTGAATGGGTTGAGGCTGCCATCTCCTGGCTGAGGAACTAAACTGAGAGTTGAAGGCCAGAGATGCAGTTCGGGGCTGCAGGGAGGTTTGCATCTGTTACTGGTGAGTACTGCTCAGCAGCAGATCCTCTGTAATGAATGGCCTTTGTCTTCACCTTTTCTCTATCCAGATTATTTAAAGAACCTTTTAGAAGAGTCTGCAGACTACAGAGATACTCAAGGTAAATATATCTTTAATGAAGTAGCAGCTTATGAACATATGTTAATGTATCTACACTTCAAATGCATGCCAGAAGCTCAGTAGGTGGTAAAATGGAGCAAGCTTTATCTTTACCCTAAGCTCAGTTAGAATGCTGTGAGCTTTGCTGCTGTGAGCAGAGGCACTGACATCACTTCTTTGTGTGAGGAACTAGAATTTGCAGGTGCTTATGGCCTCTCAGGAGTGATGCCAGTGCTGGCTGCAGGGATGGCTTGCTAGGGCACGCTCATTAAGCCATGACCCAATGACTCTGGGATCCATGGGAAGGGCTCCTGCACGCAGGGACTGCACCACCAAGCCCTGGGATTCTGGCATGGTGCAGAACAGCAATGCTCTGCCTGTGCTTTCCATCCCAGCAATGCCAGTTTGTGTGACCAAAGCACCACTTGTTCACCCCTCAGATGCTCTTGCTGTTGTCATAGAAGTTGCAAACCACGCCAATGACATCATGAAGCAGGGAGTAAGTATTTTGTCTTGTGAAGCTGGGTGTGGGTAAAGCTTTTTCCTCGCGGCTGCAAAGGCAGTTATTGACTCTCTCCTGTTTCTGCCTGTAGGATAACTTCCAGAAGCTGATGCAGATTCAATACAGCTTGAATGGGCATCATGAGATCGTACAACCAGGGAGGGTAGGTCCTCAGGGTGGCAAGCAGCAGGCTGCGGGCAAAGGGCAGCTCAGATCATAGCAAGCACAGCACTGAGGCTGGCATGCACCAGGAAGAAAAATGGTTCATTGCTGAATGGCTTGGCTCCAGTAGTGAAATGAAGGCTGCTTGTCCATGTCCCTCAAGCTCAGTGGTGTATTTGTCCTGGCTTCAAGTGCAGGGTGAGAAAATGTAATGCAGATGCTCACGCTCCTAGAGAACGCTCAGGGTGCACACAACCCTTCACCCTCTCTTAGCAAGGGAACCCTGAATCCCAAAACTACTGCAGCACTTGAAGTATAGTATCACAGAATGGGAAGGTTTGAAAGGGACCTCTGAGGATCATCCAATCCAACCCCCTGCCAGAGCAGGAGCACCCAGGGCAGGGCACACAGGAACACATCCAGGTGGGTCTGGAAAGTCTCTAGGGAAGGAGACTCCACAGCCTCTCTGGGCAGCCTGCTCCAGGGTTCCAGCACCCTCACAGTGACAAAGTTTTCCCTTCTGTTCCTGTGGCTCCTCCTCTGCTCCAGCTTGCCGCAGTGCCCCTTGTGCTGTCCTTGGACATCCCTGAGCAGAGCCTGGCTCCAGCCCTGCACATCTTTACTGCACATCTTTATCATCAGGAATAGGGGCAACCCTCAGGCTCCTCTGCTCCCAGCCCCCTCAGCCTGTGCTCACGGGAGATGTTCACTCCCTGCAGCAGCTTTGGGACTCTGGCCTGGGCTCTTTCAAGCAGTTCCCTGAGGTCCTTCTTGAGCTGAGGGGCCCAGAACTGGACACAATATTCCAGATGTGGCCCCACCGGGGCAGAGCAGAAGGGCAGGAGAACCTCTCTTGACCTAGTAGAATTAATAATGCAAATATAATAGTGGCTATGAGGAAGATGATGAGGAAGTCAAGTAATTTGTGTGGCTCCTGCCCTGCAGAGGTGGTGAGTGGTTCGCTTTGGTTTTCCAGGTCTTCCTAAAGGAGGGAACCCTGATGAAGCTGTCCCGGAAGGTGATGCAGCCACGGATGTTTTTTCTGGTGAGAGTTGGTCCACAGTCCTGGCTGAAATCTGTCTTTAGTTACTGTAGTACAAATCTTTCCCTAGGTAGTGGTGCAGGATAGATTCTCAGCTTGCAGGTGCTTGTCTTGGCCTCTGGAGATGGCTTTGTGACATATTAAGCACAGGGACAACTGCAAATGCTATCAGTTAACTCAGAAATCCGCTGCTGTCTTGAGCTGACAGCTTCAGACCTCAGCCCTTGTGTGAAGGTAGCCAAGTCTGTCAGGATGGAACTAAACAGCATCTGCACATTTAGACTGGGAAAATTGACTTGGAGAAAGGATCCTTATAACTATTAAACTGTTAAGCTCATTCCACAGTCTCCAAGGTTCTGTTTTGCCTTGTTTCTGTGGTTGATTCCAATGAACCCTGTCCAGCAGAGCTCTGGAGGTGAGCAGCATCCCTGTCCCTTTGACAGCCTGCTCTGAGCCATACTCTGTCTGCTCATGTCATAAACCCTGTCCAGCAGAGCTCTGGAGGTGAGCAGCATCCCTGTCCCTTTGGCAGCCTACTCTGAGCCATGCTCTGTCTGCTTAGCCACCAAGCACAGCTGTGCACAGGGAGGACCTAAATAGACACTTACTGTTATCTGGGTTCATACATGACAACATCTCTTGGGTTCCAAGGGGAATAATGGGAAGTAGGAGATGCCTTTCTGGACAATTGATCCCAGTCCTGCAGGAATTCTGTGCTTCCAGTGAACTGCACCTAAAATGATCTGTCTCTAAACAGTTTTTGAGTCATTAAAAATCCTCTCTTCTCTGTTCCAGTTCAATGATGCTCTGCTCTATACCACTCCAGTCCAGTCTGGGATGTACAAACTCAACAACATGCTGTCACTGGCTGGAATGAAGGTGAGGCACTTGGGAAAATGAGTCCTCCAAACCTGTCAGCTCAAGCCTTCCAAGTTTAAATACACAACTGTGTTTACTGTTGGAAAGAGATATTAAAGAGGCTTCTGTTTCAGAGAAATCCTGCAGGCTTCATGTTTCCTGCATAATGCAGCCTGTGGGATTGCTTCCAAGCTTTTCCTAAAAATGCCTTTGCTACCGCATCACCTCCCTGATGCTGCAGCCCTGCAGGTGTTCAAGGCCAGGCTGGATGAGGTCTTAGCAACCTGGGCTGGTGGGAGGTGTCCCTGTCCATAGCAGGGGGCTGGAACTGGATGGTGTTGAAGGTCCCTTCCATCCCACACCACTCCATGAATCTCACCTGCATTTCATTTGAGCTAACCTGCTGATTTGTGTATTCTGTTTTATTTAGACTGCCTCACTTTTGCCTTGTAGCTGCTTTTTATTGCCTACAGCCAGAAGTTAGGCATCTCTGCCTGACAAGCTTCTGGTGGAGCATATCTCTGTGTTTTGTAGAGGCCCAACTGTGAGACTTTTGGTTCTGAGCTCTTATGCAAAGCACCAAAGTGAAGCCCTGAGTGGCTGTGGGCAGTGGTGAGGGACATGCATGCCATGAGAGGATCTCTGGCATGACAGCTGGTGAGGACAGCAAACCATTGTCTCTGGGCCTGTTAGAGGAAAGCACCAAGTTTAGGTGTAGTGCAGATGTGAGGCTCAGGTCCAAGCTTTTCAGGCAGAGCTGCATCATCTCTCCTGCCAGCAGATGTCCTGTGGTGGCTCAGAACCTCTCTTTGACTTTTAAAGCTCCTTATCTTTGAAACTTGGTGGCTCAGAATGATCAGCAGGGTGGTCCCAACTCTCTGGGCTATGGGGCAGATGCCCACTCTGGGGCACACTGGTGGGTCTTGCAGCAACAGCAGTACCTGGTTTTGCCCAGCTGCTGCAGGTGCTTAGAGGCTAACAGGACTGGGCAGGTTGAAGTTGTGGGAAGGGTCTGACAGCTTTTGAGCTTCATTCCTCTGTGTGTCTGCAGTGTTTGTGTGGGGCCAGGGTGAAAGGAAGTGGTGGGCTGCACGTGGACTCTCTGGCCTGGTCATCACCTGCTTTGGAGATTTTTGTTCCCAGTGTATTCCTTCTGCAATAGAAATGTGAGAGAGATTACAGTAAGTGAAACTAAGGCAGCCATGAAAGGACCATTTCAGCTTCACCACTGAGTGTTCTCTCTCAACTGAAGGTGAAAAAACCAACCCAGGAAGCATATCAGAATGAATTGAACATTGAAAGTGTGGAGAGATCCTTCATCCTCTCTGCAAGGTAAGGCTCACAAATGATTGACAATTCCAGACTTAAACAATTCCAAAGTGAAACCAGTGTTAACCACATGACTGCAAACAGCTTCTCATAGCTTAGCTCACAATCACAGAATGGGTTGGAAGGGACCTTTAAAGGTCATCTGGTCCAACCCCACTGCAGTGAGCAGGGACATTTGTCATGCAGAGCTACTCTTGGCCAAAGTAATTTCAGAGCAGAGGGAGTGCAGGATGGGTTTCTGGCAATAAGGCAGAACCTGTTTGCATCAGCTTTTGTTCACAGTCAAAGTCCGATTCTGAAAATGGAAGTTTGTTTTTACATGGAGCAGCAGAAAGGAAGCCCAGGCACACAATAAATTTCACAGGCACCACAGGAATTTGTAGCCTCTAACAGAGTTCAGCCTGACCTTTAGGAATGGCAGCTGGGCAGGAGCACAAAACCTGCAGTCAAAGTGGCTAAGGTTTGAGCTCAGGGCTGCAGCTGGTGCAGCTGCTGCTGGCCCCAAGGCAGTTAACTCTTAATCAGAATGAAAAAAGCCTTGTGCCTGGCTCCTCATTTTCAGCCCAGTTACACCTTCACAGACTTTCACTTCAAATCTTGCCCTCTCACTGCCTGTCCTTGAAAGGAGCAAAGACCAAAAACGTTTCCATTCAATTGATTTGAGGCTTTGCTTTTCAATCTTTGTCCTTCCAAAATTCCTCATACGCTCTGGTGGTGCAATAACAGGACAGGAGATGAGGCTTGACAGTGAATTTTGATGATGATGTTGTTGGACTTGATGATCATAGAGGTCTTTTCCAGCCTTGATGATTCTGTGATTTGCTGATTATTGTTGGTAACACATAAGCTGGAAGGAGTCATCCTGCTCCTCTACCTAAAGTGACAGTGGAGTTAAAAACAAGAAATGGATCACCTCTAGTGGCAGGAGAAGGGGCAATGAGTTCAAACTAAAGCAGGGTAGATTTAGAATTTATATATAGAATGGTTTAGGTTGGAAGGGACCTCAAAGATCATCTAGTTCCAACCCCCTGCAGGGACACCTCTCACTAGAGACATTTGGGTTAGACATTAGGAGGAAGTTCTCTGCTCTGAGGGTGGTGAGACACTGGCACAGGCTGCCCAGGGAAGCTGTGGATGCCTCATCCCTGGAGGTGTTCAAGGCCAGGCTGGATGAGGCCCTGAGCAGACTGGGCTGGTGGGAGGTGTCCCTGCCCATGGCAGGGGTTGGCACTGGAGGATCTNATCTTTGTCCTTCCAAAATTCCTCATACGCTCTGGTGGTGCAATAACAGGACAGGAGATGAGGCTTGACAGTGAATTTTGATGATGATGTTGTTGGACTTGATGATCATAGAGGTCTTTTCCAGCCTTGATGATTCTGTGATTTGCTGATTATTGTTGGTAACACATAAGCTGGAAGGAGTCATCCTGCTCCTCTACCTAAAGTGACAGTGGAGTTAAAAACAAGAAATGGATCACCTCTAGTGGCAGGAGAAGGGGCAATGAGTTCAAACTAAAGCAGGGTAGATTTAGAATTTATATATAGAATGGTTTAGGTTGGAAGGGACCTCAAAGATCATCTAGTTCCAACCCCCTGCAGGGACACCTCTCACTAGAGACATTTGGGTTAGACATTAGGAGGAAGTTCTCTGCTCTGAGGGTGGTGAGACACTGGCACAGGCTGCCCAGGGAAGCTGTGGATGCCTCATCCCTGGAGGTGTTCAAGGCCAGGCTGGATGAGGCCCTGAGCAGACTGGGCTGGTGGGAGGTGTCCCTGCCCATGGCAGGGGTTGGCACTGGAGGATCTCTGAGGTCCTTTCTAACTGAAGCCATTCTATGATCTCAGTGAACCTGAGCTCACGGCAGTGGCAGCAGTTAGTTAAATGGAGCCTGTCTTTAAGAGGAAAGAACAAACCAAGTCTTCCATGTGGCGGCAAAAGGGCAGAGGGTCACAAAGGCAGAGCAGCTCTGGCCTGCCTTTGCCAGGGGCCTGGCTGCTGCGGGTGGCTGTTTGCAGTGTGTCTGAGCTGGAGCTGCCAGGCTCTGGCCGTGAGGCAGTGCTGATGCCAATGCAGACAGACAGGTTCTCCTTTGGTTGTCAAGCTGAGCACAGGATCACAGAATGTCAGGGGCTGTCAGGCAGCTTCTCTCTGGGTGACCTTGGGAGCGCCAGGAGGAGGATGTCTGCAGGAAGACAGCAGCAGCCCCAGCTGAGGGCTGCACCGAGCTTGGCCTCGACAGAGCAGCCACAGGAAGCAGCTCAATTGTCCCAGCAGGAGTTACTTAGGACAACAACATCAATAAGAACTATTTTGATTTGGCTGCTTGGGGTTTTTTTCAGCAATTTTAAATGGTTCTTAAGGTTCTTTTGCACATTGGGGAAAAAGGCATTTCAGAGTTCAGTTGTGAATCCTGGGAAGGAGTTCTTCAGTAGGAGGATGCTGAGACTGGCCCAGGCTGCCCAGGGAGGCTGTGGCTGCCTCCTGCCTGGGAGTGTCGCAGATCAGGCTGGATGAGGCCTTGAGCAGCTGAGTTTAGCTGAGAGGTGTCCCTGGGCATGGTGGCGAGGTTGGAGGCAATGAGCTCTGAGATCCCTTCCAGCTTGAGCCATTCTGTGATTCTGTGAACTTTAATTCCTGATTTCTAATCAGTATCTAATAGACTTTTCCTTGTGCCTAGCTGCTGTGATTTTTACCAAGAGGGACTTGTGCTGAGGGGTCTAGAGACAGGCCAAAGGGGAATGGTTTGGAGCTGAGGCAGAGCAGGGTGAGACTGGAGCTGAGGAAGAAGTTGTTCAGTAGAAGGGTGATGAGAGACTGGCCCAGGCTGCCCAGGGAGGCTGTGGCTGCCTCCTGCCTGGGAGTGATCAAGGCCAGGCTGAATGAGGCCTTGAGCAGCTGAGTCTAGTTGAGAGGTGTCCCTGGGCATGGCAAGAGGTGGAAGGAGATGAGCTCTGAGCTCCCTTCCAGCCTGAGCCATTCTAGGGGTCTATGTAACACCTACTGGTCTGCAGGGCACCCCCTGTGTTTAATAACCCCCTGTATGTGCCATCCTCATCCAACTGGGCAGAGGTCGTGCCAGGCTTTTGTCTTGACGTTGACACACTGGCATTGCCCTCGTGCTAACATCTCAGGCTGCTCTGCCCTGCCCTTTCTCTTTTTCAGTGTTGTTTATCTTGGGTCTTTGCAGAGCACTCAGTTCTGGTATTCTTGTGCTTGTTGGAAGCTCTGTGCCAGAGCCCTGAGTGACACAGCGGTGACACAGAGAGGTTCCCTTTGGGCTGGAGCAGCTGCCTGGAGCCCAGGTGTGAGTGGGGATTTCCAGACTGAGTCTTTTGTGGTGCAGGAAGGAAGTGACAAACTAACACCAACAGGAGCTTGCATACATTTCTTCCCAATGAATTAAATTGTTCCTATGGTTAAATAGCTTGGATGCGAGGGGATCAGGACCTTGCCAACACAGGCTGCATCTTCCTTTTGATAATACCTCATTCTAACAGCTTCTTGGCTGCCGTGCTGCCATGGTTTAACCTCAGCCAGCAGCTAAGCACCATGCAGCCACCCCTTTTCCTTCTCCCTAGTGGGACAGGGAGGGGAACGAAAAGCAAGTAAAACTCCTGGATTGAGATAAGAACAATTTAATAGTTGAAATTAAAAAAAAAAAAAATTAGAGAGACATAGAACCACAGAGCTGTTGAGGTTGGAAGACATCTGTGAGCTCATCAAGTCCAACCACTCGCCCCCAGCTCACAGTCCCACCACTGCCACTAACCCACATCCCTCAGCACCACATCCACCAGACTTTGAAACCCTTCCAGGGGTGGTGACTCCACCACCTCCCTGGGCAGCCTGGGACACTGCCTGATGACCCTTGCTGGGAAGAAACTGTTCCTAATCTCCAATCTGAACCTCCTGGCACAACTTGAGGCTGTTTCCTTGTGTCTTGTCACTTGCTGATGCAAGAAGAGGCCAACCCCCACCTCTCTCCAGACAGGACCAAGACAGACAGGGGATGCACAGTGCAGTTGCTCCCCACCCTCTGAGCAGTGCCCAGCTGGTCCTTGAGCAGTGATCCACCCCTCACAGCCAGCTCCTCCCCAGTTTCTATACTGGCCATGGCATCAGATGGCATGGAATAGTTCTTTGGCCAGTTTGGGTCAGCTGTCCTAGCAGTGTGTCCCACACCCAGCTCCTTGTGCACTCACAGCTTCTACTGGCAGGGCGTGAGAAGCTGAAAAGACTTTGGCTTGTGCCAAGAGCTAAACCATCATCGTGTTAGCAGCATTGGCCTCTGCCTGACCCACAGCACAGCTCCCTGCCAGCTACTGGGAAGCAACTTAACTCTCAGCTGAAACCGGGGCACAGATGGCAAACATCCCCACTGAAAAATGTTTCATATTCCAGACACAGAAGACAAATTTCACTTCTGTGGGTTTATGTTCCAATAGTGTGTGTGGTGTAGTGTGTGCAGCAAAGGAGAGATCCTGAAGTGATCCTGGGGCAGAGACAGGAGGGGAGTAATTAGGATGGCAAGATGTAACCAGTAATGAAATGCAAGCAGTTAGTGAGAGGAGTGTGGCTCAGGGAGTGTTTGTCAGCCCAGGCTCAGTTTCACTGAGTGCTTTATCCAGCCTGGACTGGGGTTTGGGTTTCCTGGGCTGTGCAGGGAAGCATTGTTGGCATGGTACAATGCAGCACTGTGCTGGAAATCTCCTAAGCAGAGAAGCCATCAGCATATCTGCACAGTCCAGTGCTGCACAGAACTGAAGCTTTGCTTCTGAAAACAACAGTCCAGGTGGGCTGAGGCCAGCTGACCCTGCTGCCCTCTAAAGTTAGCCAAGAGCCACCCCAGGCACACCTACCTGCATCACCTCCTCTGGGATAAGCAGAGATCAGCTTGCGAGAGGTGCCCTAAAACTCTGGTTCTGGAGACGAGAGCTGTGCTTGGGGAGCCCTGCTGGGACTGCCTAGCATGGCTCAGGCTGAAAGGGAGCTCAGAGCTCATCTGCTCCAGCCTCCCCACCATGCCCAGGGACACTTCTCAACTGGACTCAGCTGCTCAAGCCCTCATCCAGCCTGGACTGCAACACCCCCACCAAGTAGGCAGCCACAGCCTCCCTGGGCAGCCTGGGCCAGGCTCTCACCACTCTCAGACTGAAGAACTGCTTCCTCAGCTCCAGTCTCACCCTGCTCTGCCTCAGCTCCAAACCATTCCCCCTTGGCCTGTCTCTAGACCCCCTCAGCACAAGTCCCTCTGCAGCCTTCCTGCAGGATCCCTTCAGCTCCTGGCAGGCAGCTCTGAGGTCCCCTGGAGGTCCCTCTTCTCCAGGCTGAACACAGGGCTTGGGACTGTTCTTCCATTGAGGTTTCTCAGTGTAGGCTATAACAAACTGCAGCCTTGGAGGGAAAGAGGAAAAGAGCCTTGGTGAAATTTCAGAGTCCCCCTCAGGAGAGAGGCCTCATCCCTTTGTGCTGGGAGCACCAGGGTCACTCAAGCTATTAAAGGGTCTTGGGAAAAGGGGGAGGCCTGGAAACAGTGTCAGGGCATTTTGGAAGGAGGAAAGGAAGGGAGGGAACCCACACTGCAATGCCAGAGAGCAACCTGGATTTAGCATTCATCAGCACAAGCAGCTGGCACTGTGCAGAGTTCAGCAGGGGCTGGAGGCTGCCTGTGAACCTGAAACTGCCAACGAGTTAAGGCAGTGTGTAGTAAATTTGAGGGAGTTTAATCAATGCTTGCTTCTTACTTTGAGATGCTAACAGGCATAATTTTTGTTTGTTTTTGTGTTTTACTCCCAACAGCTCTGCTACAGAAAGAGATGAGTGGTTAGAAGCTATCTCCAAGTCAATCGAGGACTATACAAAAAAGAGAATCACATTTAACCCCAGCAGGAGCCTTGAGGAGGTACATTGCACTCTTGGCTGTTCGGGCTGTCCCCTTTTCAACAGCAAGTTTCTTTGCAGATGTTCAGAGCATTGCATGATGAGCAGTAAACCAGGGTGGAAAAGAAGCAGCGAGCTGAGGCTAGAACAGAATATTTCATAATGTGATCTACTCCATACATTTCAAAGCCTTTTCTTTCAGCAGCTGTCTCAGGTCCCTCAGCAATCTGGTGAAGAGAAAGCTGAGCTGGAAAGACTTGCAAATGCAGCAGCTCTGGATACCCAGAGGCTGGGACAGCCACACAGCCCTCACTCAGCTAATCCAGTGCAGCTCTTGCCTTATAATCGTTGCTGATGGAACAGCAGATAGCATCTAGGAGCTGCTCATTTACCCAAGGAGGCTTCCCAGTGTCAGGACAGTTAACCTTCAATCACTGAGAAGTGTTGGTCTGATTCCTCCTCACTACTGTAATGCTGTTCTGCCTCTCTTCTCAGGCAGATCCAGAGAAACAGGAAGAGGATAGTCCACTGGGATCAAAGGCTCCCATCTGGATCCCTGACACCAGAGCCACCATGTGCATGATCTGCACCAGTGAATTCACCTTGACCTGGAGAAGGCATCACTGCAGGGCATGTGGCAAGGTTGGGCAGCTGTAGTTACCTCTGCCGTTAGTCCTTCAGCTTCCCTATGTGAGAAGCAGGAGTGGAGCCTCACTGCATTCCAGCTGTGCTGTGGCACCACTCTGTGGGTTCAGAGCACCTGTTGGGGTTGGCTGGGTGGGTCTGGGCTGGTTTTTAAAGGGAGGTGCAGCACTTGGGCACAGGGTTTAATGGCCATGGTGGTGGCGGGCTGGTGGTTGGACTGGATGGTCTTAGAATTGTTTTGGTGGGAAACGGCCACTATGATTCTGTGACTTCTTCGAGGTGCAAACAACCCTGCTGGGGGAGCTACAGTACAAGAGAGTGCTGAGTTTTCTTTCCTCTCCCCAATGCACTGAGGAATGAGACTTCTTATCCCCAAAGGATCCTCTGCTCTGCTCAGCATTCCCCTACAACCCAGAGCTCCTTGACTGTGGTTCTGTCACAGGCTGGTGCTCAGCCATCAAGCTGTGACATGCTTCTGACTTTGCATGGTGGAGAACAATTCATAGCTCTCACTGCTTCTGCAGCTGTGTAGTGAGAACAAACCATGGAATCATGGAGCTGTTTAGGTTGGAAAAGCCCTCTGAGATCACCCAGTCCAACCAGCAACCCAGCACCACCAAACCATGGCCCCAAATGCCATGGCCACATGGTCCTGGAACACCTCCAGGCATGGGGACTCCGCCACATCCCTGCGCAGCCTGTGCCAATCCCTGACCATTCCTGCAGCAAAGACATTTTTCCTCCTCTCCAACCTAACCCTTCCCTGGCACAATTTTAGGCCATTTCTCCTTCTGTCACCTGAGCCTAGGGAGCAGAGCCCAAACCCCACCTCACTGCAACCTCCTTTCAAGGAGCTGTAGAGAGCTTCCCTAAGTGTTGTGAGTCCTGGGCTGCAGCAAGAGCAGTGTGGCCAGCAGAGCAAGGGAGGGGATTCTGCCCTTTTACTCTGCTCTCATCAGACTCCACCTAGAGTCCTGTGTGCAGTCTGGAGCCTCCAGCACAGGAAGGACATTGAACTGTTGGAGCAGGCCCAGAGGAGGCCACAAAGATGGATCAGAGGGCTGGAGCAGCTCTGCTATGAGGACAGGCTGAGAGAGTTGGGGCTCTGCAGCCTGGAGAAGAGAAGGCTTCCAGGAGACCTTATAGTAGCCTTACAGCATCTGAAGGGGCCTACAGGAAGTCTGGGGAGGGACTATTGACAGGGCCTTGTAATGACAAGACAAGGGGCAATGGGTTTAAACTGGCAGAGGAGAGATTTAGACTGGATGTTAGGGGGAAGTTCTTTCCAGTGAGGGTGGTGAGGCACTGGCACAGGTTGCCCAGGGAGGTTGTGGCTGCTCCCTCCCTGGAGGTGTTCAAGGCCAGGTTGGAGGAGGCCTTGAGTGACCTGTACTAGTGGGAGGTGTCCCTGCCTATGGCAGGGGGTTGGAACTGGATGATCCTTGAGGTCACTTCCAACCTTACCATTCTATGATTCTATCAGTAATGATTTGGGGTTTCAGTTAGGACCATCTTATTTTAACTTTTACACTTCTGGAGGTTAGATCTAAGAAACTTTTGTCTTTCTGCTTACTCAAGAGAGAATTCAGGACCCAGTGCAGCTGAGACACCTGTCTGGTGGAGGCTGTCAGGAGAGCATTGCCTGGTTTTGATTGTTTCCTGCCAAGCTTGTGATTCCCACAGTTCAGTATCACAGGAGGCTGCTTCTGCTTCTCATTGGCTTCCTGGGTTCTGTCTTTCAGGGTTTTTTCATGTTTTTATCATTTGGAGGAGGGAGGTGGAGCATAAGGACCTGCACTGTCAGTATTTCAGATCTAAAGCAGTGCCCACTGCAGGCTCTGCTTTGGGTTTCACAGCACTAAAGGGAACACTTTGGAGCTGATCTGCAGGCTCCCATCTTGTACAGTAACACTTTTGTCTGTTTGCAGATTGTCTGTCAAGCTTGTTCATCAAATAAACATGGCTTGGACTACATGAAACACCAGCCAGCAAGAGTATGTGACCATTGCTTCAGGCAGCTACAGAAACAAGGTAAAGAAAGTCTTCACAAACTGCCTTTATTTTTCTGGGCCTTATGAACAGGAGCCAGCAGTGTGCCCAGGTTGCCAAGAAGAGCACCAGCATCCTGGCCTGGATCAGCAATGGTGTGGCCAGCAGGAGCAGGGCAGAGATTGTGCCTCTGTGCTGGGCACTGGTGAGGCTGCACCTTCAGTACTGGGGTCAGTTCTGTCCCCTCACTCGAAGAAGAACACTGAGGGGCTGGAGCAGGTCCAGAGAAGGGCAACAAAGCTGGGGAAGGGTCTGGAGAACAGGGCTGGGGAGGAGCAGCTGGGGGTAGTTAGTGTGGATAGGAGGAAGCTGAGGAAGACCTCATTGCTCTCTGCAGCTCCCTGAGAGGATGCTGCAGGGAGGTGGGCGTTGGGCTCTGCTGCCTACTCTCTGGTGATAGGAGGAGAGGCAGTGGCCTGAAATTGTGCCAAGGGAGGGTTAGGCTGGAGATGAGGAAACATTTCTTTGCTGCAAGAGTGTTCAGAGATTGGAGGATTCTGCTGCTAATACTGAAATGTGAATTCAGCAGTGGAGTTCTGTAACTGTTGAGTTGTGGCAATGGGAGTGAAAGTGCCAGTGATAGTTAAGAAGCAGGGAAAGGCTCCCTGCTGTGTGTGGTTGTCTGTGACACCAAAGCAATGCCTTCATCCTCTGCATTTTAGAGAACCAGAGCACTCCTAAGAGTGGATCCCCAGTCAACCACAGATCTCCATCAAGTGCCTTGTCTACAGTCTTGCACAGTATCCCCTCTGGAAGAAAGCAGAAAAAAATCCCTGCAGCCCTCAAAGAAGTAAGTGTTGGTCTAGATGCCTTTGAGGGGTTTTGTTCACACCAAAACCCAATACATAATTCCATGTTTTAGCCAACTTCTCTCCAGCCGAAAGGCAGAGTTCAGCTGTAGCAGAGTTTGGGCCTTGGTTTGATGTCAGTGAGGATCAAAGCTGCAGGAACAGCTGTGAGGGTGTGGTTCAGAGCTGGCCTGAACTGTCAGCTCTTCCCTCATTCCCTGTGTCTCAAGGGGTTGTCACTTACCTCTGCACCAACATTCCACGAGGAGACTTCCAGACATGCAGCTTCTGATTGGGAGGGGTAGAGCTGAGCTCTGCCTGCCAGCACTGGAGGTCTTGGCAGTGGAAGTAATGTTCCTTCCTGCAGCAGTGTGTTCTCCTCAGCCTTAGCCCTCTTGTGTTGTTGCAGCTAGTTTAAGTCCAGCCCTTCATGACTGCAGAGAACTTTCCTCCAGACCTGATAGATGGTGGCAGGCAAAATCATTTTGCTTTCAGCCCTCTGAGTTAATTACCAACATTAAATTGGGATCAGGTAAGAATCTGAGTCTTGGGCAGGACAGGGCTTTGCAGAGCTGGTTTTAAAAAAGCTGTACTGCAAACCCATGGCTGGCTCTAGTTGGAGGTGTCCCTGCTGACTACAGGGGGAGTGGACAAGGTGACCTTTGAGGTTTCCTTCCAACCCGGTGCAATCTGTGAGTGAGTGATGCACACATACTCTGGGTTGCTTTGTTTGCTTGATTTTGTTTTTAACTTCTCTTCAGGTTTCAGCAAACACAGAGGACTCCACAATGAGTGGGTACCTACACAGATCTAAGGGCAGCAAGAAGCCCTGGAAACACCTCTGGTTTGTTATAAAAAACAAGGTGCTGTACACATATGCTGCTAGTGAGGTAAGGAACCAAACAGCCAGTGGCAGTGTGTCTGGGTCAGGGCTGGGGACAGGCTGGACAGATGAGCTAGACAGGAGTTCCCCTGCTCAATGGAGGAGGCAAGGGTCCCCCTGATCAGCCAAGCAGGAGTGGATCTGGTTCCAAAACAGTATTTTGGAAAGGCCCAGTGAGCTCAGCAGCATAAGACACTGCCCTGGCTGTGAGTACCTCTGCAGAGGTGTGGTGCTCTGCTGGGCCCCTGGCACACCCAGGGCTGCATGGATGCATCCCACTGCACTGCTGCCAAAGCCAACAATAGAAGAGCATCTTGAAGCATCTCATTCTGCACTTCCATAAGGTTGTCTGAATGCTTGGAAAACAGCAAACTAAATCTCTGCTCCTTAACCGTTCTCTTCAGCCTGGAGCCTTGCCTGGCTGTTTGCCAACCAAGAAAAGCTGCTGTGGCAGGACGCTCTCGTTCCAGTGCAGAGGTTATCACCAGTGCCTCCACCTGATGCTCCTGGACATTGATTGTGTCAATGCTCTTTGGTTTTCCCTCTCTGGCAGCCTTGCAGGGCTCTGCCTAACAGTTAAATGGTTTGGAATTTGCACAGAACATTTGTGTCTTAAATTGTCCTTTGAAGAAAAGTGCCTTGTTATTTATGCACTGAAAGACAGAAGCAGCTATGAGAGGGCAATGGAGATGAGTGAGGGAAATGTTGCCTTTCCAGACGAGGTTTGAAACGGAGTGCTGAGGGCCCTAGAAGCCCTTACTGGCAAGAGGATAAGACTAGAGTGTGAAAGTCAGGGTAGATGTCATCAGGGAAATGAAAAGGGGCACAGCAGTGTTGAAGTCTAGGAGGCTTTGTTATCTCCTGTCCCCAGATTCACACACAAAAAGCAGCATTTTGTGCACAGTTGTTTGTAACAATTTCGTTGTTCGATCTGCAGGGGTGCTGTGGTGCGTGAGGAAAGTTTAAATGCATTCCTCAGTGTGGACTACAAGCCCTAATTGTTGTTTTGTTTGCTTTTTTTTCCCTTTGAAATAGGATGTGGCAGCATTAGAGAGCCAGCCCTTACTTGGATTCACAGTCAGTGAAGTCAAGGATGAAAACTCAGAGTCCAGAGTGTTCCATTTACTGCACAAAAACACTTTATTTTACATCTTCAAAGCAGATGATCCCCATGCAGCTCAAAAGTAAGAAGCTATTTGAATTAATTTATGTTACTTTGTTTTCTAGCAAATCTTTCAGAAGTCAGGAATGTTCATATGCATAGATTCACAGAATGGGTTGGCTTGGAAGGAACCTCAGAGCTCATCCAGTGCCAACCCCCTGCCATAGGCAAGGACACCTCCCACTAACCCAAGCTGCTCAAGGCCTCATCCAGTCTGGCCTTGAACACCTCCAGGGAGGGGACATCCACAGCCTCCCTGGGCAACCTGTGCCAGTGTCTGCCTACTCTCACTGTCAAGAATTTCTTCTGTAGTCTCAAGCTCCCCTCTCCCAGCTCAAATCCATTCCCCTTTGTTCTCCCAGTAGGGGCCCTTGCAGAAGGTCCCTCCCAGGCAATGTCTGCAGTGCAGTGAGGGCTGGGTGTGCTGTGGTGGCATTTTGTAAAAAGATCTGCAGTCTTCTTAGTGAAAGTGTCAGCAGCTCAGCAGAGCCTTCTGAGCAGGGGTTCCCCAGCTGCACTGGTTCTCTGTGTGCGCAACTGCAGGGTGGAAAATGTACACAGAAGGTTTCTATCATCATTGTACAGAGAGGAGAAGGCTCCAGGGGACCTCAGAGCTGCCTGCCAGGAGCTGAAGGGATCCTGCAGGAAGGCTGCCGAGGGACTTGTGCTGAGGGGGTCTGGAGACAGGCCAAGGGGGAATGGTTTGGAGCGGAGGCAGAGCAGGGTGAGACTGGAGCTGAGGAAGAAGTTGTTCAGCAGGAGGGTGGTGAGAGTCGGGCACAGGCGGCCCAGGGAGGCTGTGGCTGCCTCCTGCCTGGGGCTGTTGCAGGCCAGGCTGGATGAGGGCTTGAGCAGCTGAGTCTAGCTGAGAGGTGTCCCTGGGCATGGTGGGGAGGTTGGAGGCAATGAGCTCCGAGATCCCTTCCAGCCTGAGCCAGTCTGTGATGATACCTGACTGTGTCTCTGTCAAGCTTTCTGTGCTTGGACTGACTGGGCAGCTCTCTGCATTTGCACCAGCAGCCCAGCTGGCCCTGGAAGAACAATGCCACTTCTCATGTGCATTGCAGCCAGCCCCAGCAGTGCGACCTCTGGTTTTACCAGCAGCTACCTAACAGTGCTTCCTTCTCTCCTAGGTGGATAGAAGCTTTCCAAGAAGGCACCATCCTATAGCAGCTACAGCAGCGTGCCTCCAGCTTTCAAGGACAATGTCCAAGGAGCAGCTGTTCCAGGAGCCAGATCCTGCCCTCTCAACCTCCACCAAGCTGTACCTGTGTCAGGACAAGGAGCTGTTGCCTTTTTAGCGTGAGGTGATATTTTTCTAAGGCACTGTGTGTATTTCTGTGTTGATATCAAATGTGTTATTTATTAAATTCCAATGTTTACTTCAATGCTCAGAGTTATTTGTCAGGTCTGCAACAAGGTCCAAAGTGTCTGCAGGATGGCAGTGGTCAGCCAACAGCTTCCTGAAGTTTGTGCTTTTTTAAAACACAAACTATAACAAATCTGCTGCAGTTGTACAGCTGCCCATGGCTTGTGTGCAGGTCTTAAACTGCTGGTGCTCACTCTGCAGCTTAGCAGGAGCAGGTCAAGGCAGGAATTTGCAAGGGTTTGGATCTTCTTTGACTGTGAAAACTCCTTCATGAGAAGATGAATGATCCTGCTGCTCCTTGCCTCGGTGGCAGCTGAAATCTTGTGCTGCTGTAACACTGTGGTGTGCAAAAAGCTCTGTCTCACAAAAGCAGTTGCAAAGTACAGTTATTAGAGACAAAAGGGAAATCAATTATTGAAAAAGGAGAAAAAAAAGGAAAAATATTCTCCACAGGCTCTGCAAGTACAGAGATAAGGCCTCAGAGCTTTTACAGTACTGCAAGTGCCAAATGAGTTCTCTCCAAACCACTGCAGGATAAATTTTCTTTTACACTGCCAGTAATGAAAAATACATCTCTGATATGCAGGGAGAAGACCAAAGAGGTTCTTTGTTTCAATTCTGGGCCATTAATTCTGTATGCAGCATGCAGCACTACCAACTCACAGAACATGAAATATATCTGACACCACCCCCTCCCCCCAAATGTTCAAGGATTGTGGTTTTAATTTAAACTGGAATTGCCATCTCAGGCACAGCGCAGCTGGCACAGAACACCTTTTGTTTACACTGCCACTTGTTCTTTCAACCCCCTCCAGCACAGCTCAGGTTTAGGTGTTGGGTTCTCTTACTTTCCTGTCATATACCTCATTGGGAAGCACTCATTGATGAGTTTGGTGCATTTATTCTATTTAATTGTTAACAAACCCACACTGCAGTAGCAGAAATGGAACTAGAACTATGAAAGCCACCTGAAAGGAAGCCATTTCTCTGTCCAATGGGATGGGTGTGTAGCCAGTTCATTTTACTGTCTGAAACGATTGTTTGTAGTCCTCTGCTCATGGTTAACAGAATTAAGAGTAATTAACTTTTAATTAACAGTCTGAATCCATTCTATAGCCTCATAGAGGAAAGAGAAGAGGTGGTAGAATAGATGGCAGTCATCACAGAAAGGCCAGGAATGGAAAAGCAAACCAAAATTCTCCTGAAATACCTGCAAGTCAGGTCTCAGATGCTAACCTGAAGAAGCTCAGAGCTGCTGCCAGGTTAGTGACAGGCTCAGAAGCCTGCTTCTTAGCACCAAGCAAACTTCAGTGACTTGAACCATTTCAGCAGAGCTCCTTCCCAAAGCAGGGACTGCAGTCTGGAGATCTGTCTGCCCCCATGGTGTTTGAAATGCTGGGGGACTCTGATCAAAGCCTTCATCTTCCTTTAGTGCAAACCTGATAAACTGATGCTTTTCTCCTGTGCTACAGGGAAGGGCTTTTAGTTCATTCCCAAAATGCTGCTCCAGCTGCTGCCTGGAGCCATGTGGGCTGTGAGCATGTCTCTTCAGTGGGATTTCTGACATGGTTTGTAACCACTCAATACAAAGCTGACAGGGATATGACCTGGCTCTTCCAGCTGGCACTGTCCAAGGGAAGAGCTTGGACTCCAACTCCAAGAGGGAAAGCCATGCACCAGCAAAGCAATCAGCAGCAGGCTAGGAGCAAGCTAAGTTCATTTCAGTTTAGGGACTGATACAGATCTCCCTGCTGCAGACAGAGCCATAAAAGTCAAACCCCCACCTGAGTGAGGTGCCCAAGTTCTGCCTCATGTGTGGCATCAAACTACCTCTGAAGGATTTGGTGCAGAGTGAGAAAATAGGTTAAAGTGTGCTGTAAAGAGCAGAGAGCTTCTTCAAGAAGCAGCTGATCAATCAACAACAAAATAATCTTTGTGCCAGAAATTGATGGGAATGGAGCCTTAAAAACAACTGAGCAGTGCACACACTGCAGCCTGATGCTGTGGGAAGTAAACTGCCTCAGCATGTCAGAGGGTTCCTCTTCTGCCCTCTTTAGTATCTGGGGCTTTGTGCTGTATGAAGAGCCCACAACAAAAGCATTCTCGTGGTGTTTTCAGGTGGTTGCTTTTCAAACCTACTTTACTTCTCCAGCTCCCCTCCTTTTTTCATACATTACCACCAAAATAAGGGTGTCTAGCAATCAAAAATAATGTCTAGCAGTGGGACAAAGGGGAATGGCTTGGAGCTGAGGAAGAAGTTGTTCATTAGGAGGGTGGTGAGAGTCTGGCACAGGCTGCCCAGAGAGGCTGTGACTGCCTCCTGCCCGGAGGTCTTGCAGGCCAGGCTGGATGAGGCCTTGAGCAGCTGAGTCTAGCTGGCTTTCGTGGCAGGGAGGTTGGAGTGGATATCTCTGAGACCCCTTTGCACCTGAGCCATTCATGAAAATAAAGGATTCACTTCTTGCTTTGAATGAACACTAAAACAAGACCACAAGTGTTTTAAACACCTGGCTACCTCTTCTCACAAGAATCTCTAGTTAATAATCCATTTAAGAGTGGTTAGCAATAACTAGTCAGTGCTAATGTGTGTCTCTTACTAGCATCTTTGTTCTTAAACACTCTGGGATGAATCCTCTCTAAAAGAGTTCTAAGGAGTTCTCTCTTCTAACTCAAAACTACTTTTTGTGCCCAAAGGACTTAAAAGAGATGGAGAGTTGAGCAGCTATGAACACATTCTACTAAGTATTTGGGGTGTGTGAAAACTTGGCTGCTCAGTGATGGGTATAACATTGTAACAGATGTAATAGAAAGACGTTTGGAAAGCCACATTCAATGCACTTATTTGCCATAACTGCTGTCCCCTGCATTTACCATCCAAGCAGACTCTTCTGTGGAGCAGTGCTGAACTCTACCTGTCTGAATGAATACAAATCTTTATTTTGTAAATGAAAGGGGTTTTAAAGCTGTTGTAAATATTCTTGTGGATATGTATCATATTTGTATAAATAAAGCCACCTCAGTTACCTTTGCACTCCTGGTGTCTGGTGTTTCCTATGTAGAGGGGGTTCATGCTGCATGGAATCTGTGTTGACTGACTTCCAGATGGTGGAGTCTGCTGAGCTCTGCAGAGTTATCCTGGACATTGAGCCTTGCTTTAAAATTCCTGCTGTTTTCATACAATCACAGAATGGGCTGATTTGGAAGAGACCTTCCAAGACTACCCAGTGCCAACGCTGGCACCTCCCACTAGCCCAGGTTGCTCAAGGCCCCATCCAGCCTGGCCTGCAACACCCTCAGGCAGGAGGCAGCCACAGCCTCCCTGGGCAGCCTGGGCCAGACTCTCACCACCCTGCTACCGAACAACTTCTTCCTCAGCTTCAGTCTCATTCTGCTCTGCTTCCACCTTCAAACATTCCCCCTTGGCCTTAGACACCTTCTTCTGGCTCCAGCAGGGCAAGCCCTCATTAGCAGCCAGCTCCAAGCCCTCTTCAGAGCTCTGCTGACATCTAACAAAGGAATTGTGTCCAACTCTGCGGTCCTCAACAGAGAAAAGTCCTGAAGCTGATGGAGTGGGTCCTGATGAGGACCACGCAGCCAACCATGGGGCTGGAGCACCTCTGTTAGGAAGAGAGGCTGAGAGCCGGGGCTGTTCAGCCTGGAGAAAGCCAGGGCGGGCAGCGCTGCCACAGTAACTGCCAGGGTAACTCACGGGTGATGAAGGTTTAGCTCTTCATCACGTTGCTCGTTTCCAGCCGGATCTGCCAGCCTCTCGTACGAGTTGGCCGCAGCGGGAGGCCCGCACCGAGCGACTCAAAGCCAGCCCCAGCCGCTCGGTACCCGCGATGCCGAAAGCCGCCGCGCTGGCCTCTCCCTGCAGAAAGGCCCAGCGGGCACCGGCAGACTCCAGCTCCCCGCTCGCTGGGGCCGGCAGTGCCCGCGGGGCTGTTGGAACCGGCGGCTGAGTCACGCTGCCCCAGGAGACAGCCTCGTCCCGGGCATGTTCCAGCCCAGCGCTTCGCCCCCGGCCCGACCCCCTCACAGCCGCCGGTGCTCGGCGCCCCCTCCCCCTGCCCCTGTCCGCGGCCCGCAGCCCACGGCAGCACGGCCGCCGGAAGGGCGGGGGAGGTGAGGAGCTCCACGCACCGCCCCGGATCGGCCACCGGGCGCAGGCGCAAGCGGCGGG
>VWYK01097665.1:6418-20521 GCA_013399775.1 Semnornis frantzii
GAGCCTGGAATGGGTTGCCCAGGGAGGTGGTTGAGGCCCCATCCCTGGAGGTGTTTAAGGCCAGGGTGGTTGAGGTTCTGGGCAGCCTGATCTAGGGTAGGGTGTCCCTGCCCATGGCAGGGAGGTTGGAACTGGATGATCCTTGTGGTCTCTTCCAACTCCAACTGATCCTGTGACTCTGTGATTATCAAGCAGTGTCTCCATTTTGCAACTAATTTTTTTTTTTTTTTTTTTTTTTTTAAAAGCAGGAACTTTATAGAATCATAGAGTCATAGAATTGTTTGGATTGGAAAAGAACTTTAAGTTCATCAAGTCCTACCATTATCTGACTATCCACTGGGTCTGGTGCTAAACCATATTCCTCAGCACCACAACTGTGCATAGTTGAAACACCTCCAGGGATGGGGATTTGACCACCTCCCTGGAGAGCCTATTCCAGTGATTGAGAACCGTTTCAGTGAAGAATTCACTTCTAATATCCATCCTAAACCTCCCCTGGTGCAACTTGAGGCCACTTCCTCTCATCTGATTGCTTGTTACTGGGCAGAAGAGACCAATACTCACCTGGCTACAAGCTCCTTTCAGGTAGTTGTAGAGAGCAAGAAGATCTCCCCTCAGCCTCATTGTCTCTAGTCTAATCAACCCCAGTTCCCTCAGTTGCTCCTCTCAAGATCTGTTCTCCAGACCCTTCACCACCTTTGTTGCCCCTCTCTGGACCCGTTCCAGCATCTCAATGTCTTTCTTGTAATGAGGGCTCCAAAACTGAACCCGGCACTCAAGGTGAGACCTCACCAATGACTACGTCCTCTAGAAACATGCTGTCAAATGCACTCACTGTACACATAAACACACAGAACTAAAAAATTCCCAAGGATCAGCCCTCCAAGCCCACCACAGGATTTGGGAAAAGATGTCACTCTTTCTCCAAGCAAGACACTGCCCTTACCAGTAACAAGGAATTTACAGACTGAATCCTATCCACCTCTTTCATGTCCTAACTGGAGACCACAGCACTGAGAACCTGTGCATCCCTTGGTATACACCAGGGAAGTGTCCACAGTCTCTGTCTTAAGTTTGTAGTAGTCTCCATACAGCTGATCATATAATATTGGTAACTGGAAAGTAAAGCAAATTCTACAGAGCTTCCCATCCATTTTGCCTCACCAGATCCAAGCGGGTCATTTGCAAATAGGGGTGTTGGAAAGTGCAAAACGAGTCCACCCCCTCAAACCTGAAAATGTTGCTCACTCATGTTTCAAGACATCCTAACAGATACTTGACGCATTTTCACAACCCTCTTTTTGCTACTTTGGCCACAAAGCAGATGAGTACCTCTGGCTGTGCTTTTCTCTCCATCGGGCCACGCTAGCTGGTGGAAGCCAGTAGGGGCAATTCCTACAGGAAAGCTGATTTCATTTCCCAGGAGTTTGGTCCTGATGTCCATCAGGGATACGTCCCGCAGCACACGTGGTCGGAAACGAATTCTGGAAAACAAAAATAACCTTTCAGCATAATAGTTGTTTGGGGACTTTACTGAAGTTTCATGGAAAGTAGGTCTCCACTTACCTATTGAAGTGCAGGAATATGAGCCAGTAAATAAACCAGCCTTATAATGGAGGCTCTTTGTCTTTTCTGTTTGTTTTTGGAGGTCAATTCGGCCACCAGTTCAGCCACTACCACTTTTCATTAATCCCGTATCCTGCTCACTGGCCACAGTACACCATTTCTGCATTTCCCACCTTAGCTCAGCAGGTCTTTTCCTCCTATTGTCCATCTCACAGGTTCCTTCTACTTTCAGCCCAGCCCCAGGTTGCTGTCTTCCACTCTACCATTGTATGACTGTCTTCACTGTACATTGTGCCCGCCCTCACTGCTACATGTTCCTCAGAGCCCACACTACTCGCACATAGGCTTTGTCCTATTCACCAGATGCTCCTTAGTACATCTTATTGTGTTATAGCCACTCATTCCCTTTCCTGTCAAACCCTACCCTGCCAGTTTTCGGGACTCTCAGCATCACTTACGCCTTACAGCATCTAAGTTTTAGTCAGGCCAGCATCATTGTCTTAAGCACATGTTACTCAGGTAAGTGCATCTTGCTTGGGAACCACCTTGGAAGAACAAGGTCTAAAGAATCTTTGCTTGTGAAGTCCAAACATCTGCACAAAAATGTAATTTGATAGCTTCCAGTACCATACATCTCATTTCCTCCTCACATTACCTTTTATATGCCAGGATGTTTTCATCTCGAGTGTTGCAGTCATCTGCTCCAGCTGCAAAAAAATCCCAAGCAATCTTGGGTAAATACTTTTTAGCATGAGCTTCAAAGTCTGAAAGACACACCATAGCCATTGCTGAGGGATGCTCTGTGACCCTTGAAGAAAAGAATATCACAGAGCAGAAATTAGAGCCATTGGAAAAGAGCTTTAAGATCATCAAGTCCAACCATTATCTAACTCTAGCAAGGCTGGTGCTAAGCTATATCACTCAGCACCACATTTCTGCATCTTTGAAACACCTCCAGGGATGGGAATTCAACCACCTCCCTGGGAAGCCTGTTCAAGTCTTTTGAGAACCCTTGCCATGAAGAAGTTTCTTCTAATATCTGACCTAAACCTCCCCTGCTACAATTTGAGGCCATTTCCTCTCATCCTGTCACCTGTAACTAGGGAGAAGAGACCAAAACCCACCTTGCTCCAACCTCCTTTCAGGCAGTTGTAGAGAGCAAGGTCTCCCCTCAGTCTCCTCTTCTCCAGGCTAAACAATCCCAGTTCCCTCATCCATTCCCCAGCAGATCCCTTTCTCCAGACCCTTTGGTATTGTTTTGTCTTATCTGATAGGCACTAGGTACCAGGTGATAAAAGGATTCCAGTCCCTCTCTGTATACCTCAAAGCCACCACACACTGCTGATAGCACAAGTCTCCCTATCTCATACATCCTGATATAGTGTGCATCACATATCACAGCTTCTGCTTTTCCAGCTGTCCAACTGTTAGAAAGGTCAAACTCAGTAAGCACAAAAGGGTCCCAAACCAAGTCCTATTGTAGCAAAATAAATGGGAATTGTAACCAATCCCAGCCCAATTGCCTTCCGAGTCACACCTTATTTCAGTCTTACTTTGGGTTTCACGGAGAGCTGCAGGAGACAAGTACCTGTACTTCAAATTCACCACTGGACTGGATTTGAGGAGGTCTTTTCACAGATAGCCACTGCTTTTTCTGGAGTCAATAAGCAACCAGCAGAGATTAAAGCTCAATCCTGCAGTAAACTTTGTCCTGTTTGTGCAACACTAACTTTGTTTTGCTATCAGATCATTAAAAGGTACTTCCAAAAATGGCCACCACCTTGCCAGCAACGTGATTGCTTGGGAGACAGCACTGAGGATGCACTATTCAGCAGCAGCTGAAGGCTGTTTCATAGAATAATTCTGTTTGGAAAACACCTTTAAGATCATCGAGTCCAACCATTAGAGTGTGCCTCAGCACCACATCTCTGCAGCTTTTAAATACCTCCAAGGATGGGGACACATCCACCAACCTCGGCAGCCTATTCCAGCATTTGAGAACGCTGACAGTGAAGATGCCACAGAAGAATAGATTCATATAAATATTAAATGTTAGGGACTGGAAGGAACCTCTGAAGATCATCAAGCCAACCACCCTGCCAAAGCAGGCTCACCTAGGGCAAGTCACACTAGAATGTGTACAGATGGTTCTTGAAAGACTAGAGAAGGAGACTCCAAAACCTCTCTGGGCAGCCTGTTCCAGTTCTCCATCACTCTTAAAGGAGGTTTTTTCCTCATGTTGAGGTGGAACTAACTCTGTTTCAACTTGTGTCCATTGTCCCTCATCCTATCACAGGACACCACCAAAACCAGACTATGACCTGTTTTAGTGGGAGGTGTTCCTGCTTGTGGTGGGAGGTTAGAATTAGATGATCTTTGAGGTCCTTTCCAACCTAAATCATTCTATGGTTCTATGATACCTGCTTCTTGTTCCTCACCCTTCAGATACTTATTAATAAGATTTCCTCCTGGTCATCTCTTTTCCAAACTAAACATCCTCAGGTCTCTCAGCCTTTCTTCCTAAGACAGATGTTCCAGTCCTTTAATCTTTCTCATGCTGTAGCACAGTGGTTGGACTAGGTCATCTCCAGAGGTCCCTTCCAACTCCCTTCTGTGATCCTGCCATTTTTTAAAGTGTTGTGAGTTCTCTTGTGATCCAGTTTGCTTTCTCACTGGGCTTGCAGGTTGCCTCCTTCAGTTCCCCACCAACCACCTCCCAAGAAGATCACCTGACCTCTCCCTTTCCAGAGGCTTGAACTTGTGAGCCTCTAGTGAGGCTTCTCTGTGCTTCCCTATCTCTCCTCTGCTAAACATTACAAACCTGGACTGAGGTGCCAGCAGATTTACGATGATGATGACTCAAATTTGCAAGACAATGAAAAGTAAAGAATGAATAGTTTTATTTGGCTTTTGGGGATTCTTGCCTTTAGGGTTCACAGAATCATAGAATCAAGCAGGTTGGAAGAGACCTCCAAGCTCATCCAGTCCAACCTGTCACCCAGCCCTACCCAATCAACCAGACCATGGCACTAAGTGCCCCATCCAGGTTTTTCTTCAACACCTCCAGGGACAGCAACTCCACCACCTCCCTGGGTAGCCCATTCCCATGCCAATCACTCTCTCTGTCAAGAACTTCCTCCTAACATCCAACCTAGACCTCCCCTGGCACAACTTGAGAACTTGGGACTGTGTCCCCTCATTCTGTTGCTGGTTGCCTGAGAGAAGAGACCAACCCCACCTGGCTACAACCTCCTTTCAGGCAGTTGCAGACAGCAATGAGATCTGCCCTGAGCCTCCTCTTCTCCAGACTGCACACCCCCAGCTCCCTCTCCTCACAGGGCTGTGCTCCAAGCTTCTCACCAGCCTTGGTGCCCTTCTCTGGACACCTTCCAGTACCTCAACATCTCTCCTGAATCAAGGGTCCTGCAAGCATGAGAGCTTGAAACTTTATTTTTTTTGCTAACTGAAAACTGAGGTATTTTCCTCATAAACCTATGTCACCAGGTCAAAAAAGGATGAGGCAGAAACTTCTGGAAACTTCAGAGAGCCAAAGGACATGAACCAGAAGGCATGAAGTTCCACATAAACATAAGAGGAAAATTCTTCCCTATGAGGGAGGCAGAGCACTAGAATGTGTTCCTGTGTCATTTACTATGGGTGATCCTGCTCCAGGATTACCTGCTCTGCACCAGTCTGTGATTCTGATTGGTGCCCTCCCAGCCCAAGCAACCCAGCTGGGACAGTGAGTTTGCCAAAGGACCAGAGAAGAGCTGCAGCCTGAAAAGAGCTGCAAGCACAGCAAATGGTGTCCAGTCATTGATCAGACCAGTCTCTTAGACACCACATTTCAGTCATTGAAGAAATAATGTTTCTCACATCACATGCACTAGGTCACTGACACCATCTGTCATAAGTATTCATAAGACCCTGCCCAAAGTCTATCATTCATGATCAAGGGGAGGTTTAGATTGGATATTAGAAGGAACTTCTTCACTGAAAGTTTTCTCAAACACTGGAAGAGGCTCCCTAGAGAGGCGGTTGAATTCCCATCCCTGAAGCTGTTTCAAAGATGCAGAGATGAGGGGCTGAGGGATATAGCTCAGCACCAGCCTTTGCAGAGTTAAAGAATGGTTGGACTTGATTATCTTAAAGGTCTTTTCCAGCCAAAACAATTCTATGATTCTATCTACTCTATTGTCTTTCAAAATTCATTTAAATTCAGCCTTCAGAGCTCACTATCCACAGACACGACAACAAAGCGTGAATGCTTAGCTAGAGCACCCTTGGTCTGCGTCCTTTCCCAGGACAAGCCATGCAGAAGACAACCTTCAAGTCACTTTGGAAGAGAGGAGCTAAGTGAAGAGGAGCTAAGGGAAGGGAAGGGAAGGGAAGGGAGGGAAATACTTCACTTGCTCTCCCTCCACTAGATGTCAGCTTTGGATCGTGTTTATGGATCTATGTCCGTAACAACAACAAACCCCCATCAGTCCTTGATGGCCTGCCAGGCCAGATGGCCTTAAAACTGGTATGATCACATCACAAGAGTGCCTGCTAAAATGTTCTGAGATCTTCATTCTCTGTGTTTTATTATTAACATTTTGTTGTGCAGAGCAAAGCAATAAACGTACATCTGGTCTGATCTGATCTTAGTTTCAGCCTTTGGGTTATCTGCAGGGTCCTCTGTCTTATTTCTCATTATGCTGATTTTAGCACTCTCTTACTCTAGGAATGCACATCACAGCCATCTCACCACACCATAAAGTTCCGTGGGTTTTCATGGTTAGCACAATTTTCTATTAATTAAAAATAGTCCGTGACTGCTGTATTTTGGAGAGGGGAGAGGAAGCAAATCTCTGGCTATCAAGACACTTCACTTTGCATCTCAATATATTATCTTCTTTCAACAATGGACACAATTCAAAGTGTCAAGGACTTGTTGTCCAATAAGTAGTATTTTCTCTGATACTAGTTAGACTTCTGAGTTACCTGTGAGGCTCTGAAGTTCTGAGGAAATAAAAATTTAGTACAGAAACAATACCTTTTATTGGAGCCCCTGCTACATGCTCCCAAAAAAGTGGACAGTTTGGAAGTTCTTAAATTCTTCCACTAGAGTACAATGAAGGACAAGGAAACCTTGCTGCTGATTTTGACAAGTGAAGAAAGCATTGTAGGAAGTACTCATGCATCTGATTCAGCCTTGCAGGTGGAGTGGTCAAGCAGTCAACAGTCAAAGCTTCAATTTATTTTAATTTTTTTTTTATTTTGCAAAGACCTGCACAGCTGGGGGTTTGCTTACTTTTCAGCACTGACATCATCAAAGCCTTGTGAAGCCAAACACAAAGATCCTCTGTAAACCTGTACTCCAGTTCCTCTCCCAGTCATGATGCTCATCATTCTTAGTTGGTTTTGTCTGTTTTTCACAGATGGCAAATCACAGTGGGTCAAGCTGCTGCCTTATCTTACAATGCATCCACTACTGGTGGGTTCAGACTGGGGCTATACCCACACTTCAGTGAAGAATCTGTTGAACTTCAAGTAATGTAGATAGCTCATGCAAACAGTTTGCATACAGTCACCACTGGTTTTCCTTATCAGATGTCTTTGTTGGGTATACGCCCCATGTTTGGAAGGAAAAAGCTTTTTCCTTGAGTGTCAGTCATGCAAGAAAATTCTCCAAAAATTAAGTATTTAGCCAGCCCTCCATTATGGCTGATGGCAAGAAATCTTATATTTAACATTACCAAGAAATTTTGATTATACCATCTGCTCTTCACTTGCTTTTAATTTTGTCATTTTTGAGTCATTCTAAGCTGAAATTTTCCATCCTTGGTCTGAATTATTTTTCTGTTTTGTTTTGAGGGGTTTTGTGTTGATTGTTTTTTGGTTTTTTTTTGGTTTGGTTTTGGTTTTTGGGTTTTTTTTGGGTGGTGGTAGTTTAATTTTGTTTTGTTTTGTTTCATTTTGTTCTGTTATTTTGGAACGTCTCACTGAAATCCGGTCAGCAATTTCCAAGGATGAGGTTAGTCAAAACAATAATGGTTGGCCCACGCTGAAGATCTCCTTACAGTGGTTTTGCTGCAGTTCAGTTGCTTTGTGCAGGGGCCTGAAATTAGCAGGGGCTGATCCCTGGAGGCATCAGCCTGTACTTGCCAGCCCTATGAAAATCTATCCAGATCTGACCTAGCAGTAAATCACTGTTCTGTGCTAGCACATGCTTAGCAGAGATTGTCTGAGACCCAGATGTTACCGTTACTGAAGACTTGCCTGGTGCAAAGCATGCTTCTGCCCATAGCCAAAGGAACTCAGCCCTAAATACAAAAAAATTGCACCTCCCAACCTCCCACACCTGTGCTTGGATTCAGCCTTAAACAGAACTGGAGATGAAAAGGAAGAGAAAACAATGGTTCAAAAGAGCAGGACAAGGACAGCACTTAGGGACCGGCAGAGATGACAAGGTCAGGGATAGAACAGATGGGAGCTAAACAGAGCAGGGACATGTCAGAGTGACAGGTCTCTGAGGGGACAGAAGAATAAAGAGAAAGGGACAAAGCTGGAGAGAAAGAGTTCTAGGACACTACTAAATATTGGTCAGACATTGGAATAGGCTGCCCAGAGAGAGAGTCACCATCCGTGGATGTGTTGAAACGTTGTGGTGATGTTGCACTTCTGGACGTGGTTTAATGGCCATGGTGGTGTTGGGCTGATGGTTGGACTTGATGATCTTAAAGGTCTTTTCCAAGGCAGAACAACTCTATGATTCTGCGATGCAGGAGGCTCACTTGGCACCGCATGAGGAGTCATGGGCTGTAGGTAGAAGTGAGGGAGTGCACAAGCAGGGTTATGGACTGAGCACACAAGTGTAAAAAAAAAAAGAAAAAAAAGGTATCTCAGAGATCAGTTCCAGAGTCTATAAATTATTGCTGAGGTGTGCTGAAGAAGGGAAGGCAACGACTATCTATTCTCAGTATGAAAACACAGAGCACTTCTCATCCCATCTCATCTCAGATACGTATCTAAGACTACTGTTAAGAAAATAACTGCTGAAATAAGTACAACCTGCGGCAGGGACGCAAAACAGGGATAAGGTGTGAAGCAAGAAAAGAGGGAAGAAGGGCTTCAGATGCAGTGTTTCCCTTTGGTCCTCACTATCTTCTGCTAAAACTGCCTCCAAGGACACTGAATTCACACAAGGTGGAGCAACAGAGAAGCTCAAGCGTGACTCAGTTTTGACTCTTGCCTTTGACTTCCACGGGTAGCTATCCTTTTTAAGCCCAGGAAGTCAGAGACAGCTGGGTGTAACTCTCACAGAGAGTTGGCCACAGATTATTTCGTCCCCAACTTTACTTGCCCTATTAGGCTAGCTAGGCTTGTGTAGACAATCAGCTTTTCTTTTTTTTCTCCTTCTTGTTTTTTTTTTAAAGTACTGTGGTACTGTCAGTGAAGGAATCAATTCTTTCAAATTCATAGAGCACAATTAAAAAAGACTCAGCAGATACCTTGGAGCTACAACCACCTGAGATGTGGAGTACTCAGGGCTTGATGTACTACTTCCATTTTATAAGCTGGGCAAAATCCTGGCAAATTTCATCTGAAATAAGAGTGATGATGCTATCTGATCACCATTTGGGGATGAGTGAGAACTAAGCCTTTTTCTGTCATACATGAATAGAAAAGTAGGGCTGAGAGGTGGCCAGAGGGGCCATTTTAGCCACTCCTCTTCCTGAAATCAGAATCAGCTTCTCCACTCAGAGGAGATTCTACAACCCAAAAAGAAGACCAGTATCACTGATTTACTGCTCTCAACACAAGGAAAGTTTCACCTGGATCTCCTGTCCCATAATTTAAGTCATTATCCACCTGTCACAGATACAGCAAAAGAGCTGTTCTTGTACACTCTGTGTCAAACTGTCAAACTTTAAATTATTTAAAGGTAATTTCTGGGCCACCCCTTCTGCTGTCTCATTTCTAAATTGAGCTATACGAATTTCTTTGTTCTTTGCTCATAAGCCATATTTTCTAGGCTTCTGCTCAGCCATCATTCTCTCCTCTGACTCTGCAGCTGCCCCATATCCTCCCTTAATTAAAGCACCAGAAACTGAACCATGATTCTTCAGCTGAGTCCTCTCCTGCCCTTAGCTGGAAGGAAGCAGAAAGAATATGCCAACACTCCTGTTTATTCAGCTGTGACGATAGAAGAATATGTTTCTGTTCATTACTCAGCAGCGTGTTCCTTACTCATTTCTTCAGATGTGCCATTCCATTCTGATATAAAGAAACGAGGCAAACTTCTCTTCATCTCTCTCAGACAGAGAAGTAAGCTTATCTCTTGTCCAATTTAGGACAAGAGTCAAGTTAGTGATACTGGAAGTCTCGACACCTTCCAGAAGTCAACCACTCTATTTTATTTTATTTTTTTTTCTAAAAATGCTGAGACAAAATAGATGTCATAAAAAAACTTCATCCCAAATACCATAATACATCCAGGATGTCTCTTTGGAGTAGCATAGAAAAACTGATACATGATACAACGGAGATCTTCGAGCAACAGTGGCAAGAACAGTCTCTACTGCAAAAGGTCCACAGACATCAGGGTGATGGAAGGGCAAAAAAACAAAGGAGGTCTTCATGACTCTCAATCTGAATGAGAATGTGGACTCAAAACCACAACAAATAGGCTCCTTCCAGACTTGAGACAGAATTAGGACTTGGCAATCCCAGAACTGATGCCTTCAGGAAAGTGAAACCCTACCGGTGCCTTGGAGGTCGGCTTCTCTATTAGTGTTATTGTCTAGACTCCTAGTACAGTTTCAATCCCCTCTGGAAAGCAGAGGATCTGGTCTCAAGAAGCCACAGCATGAGATCAAAGGGCTGTCCTCCTCCAAGGCTGACCCACTCCAGAGGCAGTCCTCTGGCTGACATCAACTGCAATTCAAGGAAGTGGCTGAGTTGAGGCGGCAATGGCATTGTTCGCACATTGATCTGTGGCAGTCTCCACTGAAAGGCTTCTCTATCTCCCAGCAGCATCTCATGCTTGAGACGCACTGGAGTCTTTAGATTCCTCTCTGCAATGCTGCCCTCCCCGACATGACTGACAGCAAAAGGCTGTATTCCTAGTGAAGCTGCATCCTAGATTTTCCAAATTAATTCTCCACTTTGCCAAAATCATCTAAAGTAATTTCAAACCCTCTCAGTTCAACAGAATGCAGAAATACAACAAATATATTCTCTATTCCATCAGCTGTTTGCTTAATTAAAAAATAAGCAGTAGAGATCTCAATCGACATTACACTTTCGGGCTCACAGTGAACTATCAAGAACTACTCTCTGAATATGCTTTTCCATAAATATTGCACTCACCTGGTGAAAATTGGATGTGGCAACTATTTCTTTAGCTTGCTTCTGAGAAATTCCTATGGTGAAATGTTCCAAGTCACAGAATCACAGAATGGTAGGGTTTGGAAGGAACCTCCAGAGATCAGTCAGTTCAACCCCTTCACTAAAGCAGGTTTGTCTAGAGCAGTTTGCACAGGAACACCCTGGGTTTAAAAACACTCCAGAGGAGACCCCACAATCTGTCTGAGCATCTTGGTCCACTGCTCATGCATCCTCACAGGAAAGAAGTTTCTCCTCAATTTCAAATGAACCCCTCTGTGTTCTAGTTTGTGCCTGTTGCCCCTTGTCCTACCACTGGCCACCACTGAAAAAAGGTCAGCTTCATTCTCCTGATCTCCAACATTTAAGAACTGATCAGTGCTGATCAATTTCCTTCTCAGTCTTCTCCAGGCTAAAGAGTCCCAGGTCTCTCAGATTTCCTTTGTAAGAGAGACGCTCCAGTCCCCTCAGCATTCTTGTGGCCTTCTGTTGGACTCTTTCTAGTAGTTCCCTGTCTCTCTTGAACTGGGGAGCAAAGAACTGGACACAATACTTCAGGTGTAGCCTCAGCAGGGCAGAACAGAGGGGCAGGAGAACCACTCTCAACCTCCTGACCACACTCTTCTTAATGAACACCAGAAAACCATTGGTCTTCTTGGCCATGACAGTACACTGCTGCTCCAAGTCAAGATACAGGTTTCTGCTCTTCTTCACTACCCACAAGTACTGTCACAGAAGCGTATTAGATTGGTTTGGTGTGACTTGTCCTTGATAAATCCATACAAGTTGCAACTTAGCTTGTAGGTAACTTCTGGAGGTTCAAAAACTGCATTCCACCCCCCACCCCCATTATTGACAACTGCATCCCCCTCATTATTGGAAAAAAAAAAAAATGTTGTAAGAAGCTACACATTCATCTCTGTACTTCACAATTCCTCAAAGATGACAGTTTCAGAGAATTCTCTCAGTATCCCAGCAGGAATTTCATCAAGTGCATCTAATTTGAAAATTTCCAACACATCCAACACATCTTCCATAACATCACTTGGTCTTGTAGAAAATTGACAAGCAGTCCCAGAAATTCATAGCAAAATGAAGATGCTGGACATTTTGCAAATTCACTGAGAATTTGCTGGGAAAAGCTAAGAGCTGTGAAAAAGCCCAGAATCCTTGTGAGTGTAACAAAAATGGTAAAGTTCTAGAACCTGAAAGAAAGCACAATCCAGAAGGTGCAAGAAATTCAGCACAGAAAAAGAAATCATCGTATTTGTGTTATACAAGTTGCTAAGCAAGGAAGCAAAGCAACAGGACACCCATTTCTATATGGTGCTTGAAAGGTGAAAAATAAGATGGGAAACTCAGATGTCTGATCCAAAACACAAACACTGATGCAACAGACATTTTGGAAACCTGGGTCAAGGAAGAGAGTCAACGGACCCTAAGTCAGGGATAGAAAGCACACAGCAAAGATCAGCAGAGCAGGGCTCCACCTTGCTGAAAGCTCAGCATCAAATCAAAATGACAGGCTCACCAGCTCAACAGATAACACACATTCTGTACAGCTTGAAACTCAGTCCTAATCGGGGGGGGAAGAAAAGTATGACAGGTAATGTTACTGAGTTAGGATAGCAAAGTTCCTTGAATTTGATAAGCTGAAAGAGATCAAAGAAAGAAGAAAAACAGTAGCAATGGTGTAGACATCTGCCCTCCTGGAGACTGACAAATGTCATGCCAGGACATGAAAGGAATGGCATTTTTGGGTTCTGTCAGAAATGATTCCATGAAGCAGCTGGTTAGAGAACCCACAGGAGCAAAGGCAGTCTTTGGCTTTGTGGCTCTAGACTTTCCAGTGGAGGATCCACTTTGTGACAGTGACCACAGAGGAGATGGCTTCAGTAGCTCTACAGGAGCACTGCAGGCAAAATACGCCACTGCCATTATTCTCAGCTTCAAGACAAGCTATGCAGAAAGGAGGAAGCTTGTTAAACACAAGCTAGAAAGGTCAGCACAGAGAAATCATAATAAGCAGTAAGGAAACTTCTGAAGAAGAGCAGACTGGGAGCATAACACCACTGTGTATGACCTATTGAGAAAGGCCAGAGAAGGGATTAAAGGAGGCTAGCAGACAAAACCAGCCAGAGGAAGCAAGATTTTAGCAGTTAAGAAGGCATTTTTCAGAAAGATGCCTGTTGTATCCCAACCAATAAAATTAAATGAATACTGTAGTCAAGCAAATTAAAAGCAAAATCCTATTTAGGAAGATTATAAAAGAGTTTGAGGAGAACTAGCTGAAGAAATTGGAACTAGTACTTAAACATGCTCAGAGCTAAAAACCTACTAGGAACTATGCATTGCTGTTCACTGGGATGAAATGGGAGAATTTTCCTACAAGGGAATGTGTCTGCACTCTGTTGTGTCCAGCAGGACAAGAGCAGTGATTATCCTCCCTGGTGCAACCCACTTGAAACCTTTTTGGGACCTGAAGACTAGAAAGTGGTATATAAGAAGCCAATCTTTAAAAGAGGGCCTGGGGAACATCCAGAGCCTCCTGGGCCTTATACTTCATACTGTTTTTTTTAAGCCTAGAGAGGTGAGCAGCACAGCTCCAGGAGAAAAGTCCCTTATCAAAGGCTACTGAGTACACTAAGCCATCAATGTGCAAGAAGGAAAAAATAATTAGGTGAAATAAAGGACAGAGCTAATAGGGTGAAACATCTTCAGAACAGACATGTCACCAGAGGAGTTGCACAAGCATCCATGCAGAGCCTAAGTAAAGTGAGTACCTGAAACAAAGCATGAGCTGCCAGACAACAACAATAGTTGATGGTACAAAGATACTCAAGTTGAGGAGGATGTGAAAGATGGTGCAAGGATTTTGAGGTGAAATTCATTGCAGAGAAATACAAAGCAACACCTGTGAGGAAAAGTTTGTCACATGAATTGATGACTTCGCGTGGCCATTACCACTAAGGGATGAAACAAGGGTGGATAAGAACTGAGTACTCAGGAGCAAGTGAGAAGCATATAAGGAGTTACTAAGAATTTCAATATCTGAAGGGGATCTACAGGAAGGCTGAGGAAGGACCCCATCTGGAGTACTGTGTACAGTTCTGGAGCCCCCAGCACAGGAAGGACATGGAAGTGTGGGAGCGGGTCCGGAGGAGG